>JAKKZJ010000004.1:2693413-2703413 GCA_033441845.1 Pangasius mekongensis
ATGGAGCTCGCTTTGTGCACAGGGGCATCGTCATGCTGGAACAGGTTTGTGCCTCTTAGTTCCAGTGAAGGGAAATTTGTAAAGCTACAGCACACAGAGACGTTCTATACACATGTCTGTGTGATGGTCAGGGGTGCACAAACTTTTGGCCATGTAGTGTATATTACAGCCTCATCGCTCCAGTGCAGAACTAAAGAAGCCGAAGTTCCACATACTTGTCGTTTTCTCTCCTGGAAGCCTCGTATGTAAGACTGGATGACGATTGCGTTCTTCAGCCTTTTCCTTTCATCCTGTAAGAAAAGAAAACGGCATCAGCGCGATCGCGTCCGCGGCGCACGGCCCACGTCACGAACACCGCACCGCACAAACCTCTCGCTTGCGTCGCTCCTCCTGAGTCCGGTGAAGAAGTGACGCTTTTTCCTCCTGCAAAAATAAAACAGGCTGATTTACACAAGAGCGAAAACACGGACTGCTGACGCAAGAGGAACGGCAGCGCACCTTTTTACTCGCCCCTCCAAGGGACACTTTAGGCGTCCGCTTGAAATCTCCCTCGAAGCTGAACATGGCTACACTTTTCCCATCGAGCTGCAGCGTCGAAAATGACCTGTGCACAGAAGAACCACAGAAGAACCACAGATGAACGACAGATGAAGCGTGCTCAAACGCTGAAGCGTCCGTATATGCGGTTCACACACACACACACACACTCCGGTTACTCAACGGTACATTCTGTGCATGGAGTAAAGATTAACTCACTTCGGGGTGTACCGTTCTAGAAAAATAATCAACGTCAGGATGGTGTGATGTGGCGGAGTTTCTGCCACGCTGGAGTTTATCATTTTCCAGCAGCACGACATCCTGAAGTGTTTTATTCCTCTTACACCACAGCAACTGGCCAGAGTTTGTTTGTTTGTTTGTTTGTTTGTTTGTTTGTTTGTAATTTATCGCCAGCTACCATGGCAATTTCCACACCGAGAAACAGGTTAAAATGGAGCAAATAAATAAATAATTAAATTTAATTTACAAAAGGTTTTTTTTTAAGTTTATCTTCAATAAAAAAAATCTAAAATTAAATCTGGCCTCACGTCACTAAAAATCTTTTCAAACAAATGAACCGAATTAAAAAAAAAAAAAAAGAGGCCCAGAGGAGTTCAAAGAATAGCCAGGTTTAATTACTTAAAGGACGACACGTCGGACTTTTTATCCGTTTATAGTTACATTTGGCATAATGCTGCTTGTTGTGTTACCGAGAAACCGCAAAGCGTCAGCTCGAAGCTTCACCTCGGACTGTTACAAAGCGCTGACGCCGGAGACTCCTTCCATGACCGTTGAATAAACGTCTCCTTACAGAAAACCCGTTACACGTTTTTGATCGGTTCACGTGGCGGGTCCGACGTACGGAAGAGCCGTTACTATAGAAACGATGACGCATACACCGGGGCTGTGACGTCTACAAGCGCAAAGAGACCTCAGTAACGGAGTCAAATTCCACACACACACACACACACACACACACACACACACACACGATTCTACATCTGAGTGACTCGGACTCGTGTTTAAAAACAGTAGCGCAGGTTTATACTAACACGCTTTTCTGATACGTTATCGTTTCTATAGTAACAGCTTGCTCACCGGGACGTGTACGGCGGACGCCCCACGTAAACGGATTTTTTTTCAAAAACGTGTCTAATCACTGATATGATTAGGAGTCTCAAGCGTTTTGTAACGACAGGAGTTTATACTTTACAGTTTCTCGCTAACAAGCTGTGGTTTTTTTGTCTTATAATAATAATAATAATAATAATAATAATAATAATAATGATACAGTAATAATATCTTTTTTTTAAAGTCATCCGGTAAAAGCAGTCCTAAAGAAATAAGCTTTAAAGGAGATGGAAATCCACTAAGAGCCTTCAGAGCTTCTCTCAGATCAGATGGTAGCGAGTTCCAGAGATCTGGAGCGTAAGAAGAAAACGAACCATCACTCGTAAAAAGGACCAGAGATCAGATTTTGGGGTTTAATGGGTTAAAAATCGAATCTAAACACCGGGGGAGCAGCCGAAGCCTGCGAAAGCCGCGTACGTGAGCGCGAAGATTTTAAAACCAAGGCGAAACCTGGCAGAGAGCCGGCGCGAGGATGAACATCGGGAGAGAGAGAGAAAAGAGCAGCTGCTGAGGGAGCGACTGTTCACAGCTGGAGAACGCAAGCGATAACAGGAACTGACTTGCAATGAAATGTAAAGCTAAACGGATAAAAAGCGCAGTGTGTTTTAATAAGGAAATAAACATTGTACTCTTGGATAAGAGGTAGCAGAGGAATAAACCCCTCCGTGTCATGCTGTTAGAGGAAAATAATCAGCGTTGGGGGTCGTGTTCCTCACACAGCGCATGACTCAGGGTTCGAGACGGATCTCCGAGGTTTAGTTTCTCTATTTTTACACTCTTACACTCATGTTATCTCTGTGCCAAGGTTACATAAACAACCATGTCGTGTTACATGCTCACATCCAGCCTGCTCAGATCATGCCAAGACCAGATGTTCTGCTGCTTCTATTACTCTAGATGTGGGTTTTGTTATGAAATACATTTTAAAATATATATATATATTTCTGGCCAAATAGAGAGAAACCTAGCTAGGTAGAAAACACTACCTAAATAAAAGATTTAAAACAATAATAATAATAATCATCATCATCAATTACTAAGATGTTGCACAATAAAGCTGAATAAATCAGATTTTGGATATCAGAGCTTAATCAAGATAAACGACAGAAAATAAACAGAACAAGGAACTAAAAATGTATCTAAACTACATGGTTATAGCCAATACCAGCTACAGGCTGCATCCCAATCAGCGCCATATTGAAAGCGAAGTGCACTAGATAGGGCGCAAAGTGCCTTAAAGTGTCATTCGTCATTCCCTAAGTAGTGCACTTATGCAGGATGGAAACACGGTTTTCTAGGTTAGCTAACAAGCTAGATAGCTAATGACTCAGCGTCATGAGCACCACAACATCACCTATTCACCCCCACTTTGGTTTGTGTGATAGAAACTATCCCGCCATTTTCTCGCAAAATAAATAAACGAAATGTGTATACTAGCAGCAGTAAGCCGCCATTTTAATTCGTAAAGGAGCTAATTAGCTTAGCCAGCGCTAACGCATTCGCACACTGGCTTCCACTTCGGTGACTTCTGCTCAGATCGTTAACGTGTTCACGCTGTAACTAATACAATCTTTTACCTGTTTTACTGAGTGAGCGTTCAGTTCAGCGACAGAGAGAAAAAAAAACAGAGAAAACGAAACAAAAACTGTGCCGCTTTTTCCCCCTTTTCCCAGCTGAGAGCTTCCAGAAGCACAACAGAGCCGTTGTCCCGCCCACCCGACAAAATGCTCACACGCGATTGGACGGATTTGGAGCTCCTGAAGTCCTATTGGTTGATATGCGTTGAGTGATTCGTAAAGTGTCAAAAGCACTTCCGGCATTAACTTTTAGGTCATGTAGTGTGTGTGTGTGTGTGTGTGTGTGTGTGTGTGTGTGTGTCATGGCACACACACACACACACACACACACGGTCATTTAAGGAAACTTTAACAATAAATTGTTTATTTTCTTATTTGTTATTTATTTACTCAATGATAACAACAACAACGACTACTACCACTAATAATAATAATAATAATAATAATAATAATAATACTTTTTGTATTCAATGTTTTATTATGAAAATACTTTAAATAAATACAAAAAAAATTAAAATATTTTATATATTTTTAAAATAAATATTTCTGATTGCTTACCATTTACTCAACAACAACAACAATAACAACAAAAACAACATTAATAATAATAAACACTGCTGTCTCGCACCTCTGGGGTTTCCTCCTGGTACTCCGGTTTCCTCTCCAGTCCAAAGACATGCGCTGTAGGCTGATTGGCATTTCCAAATTGTCAATAGTTATTGAGTGTGTGTGTGTGTGTGTGTGTGTGTGTGTGTGTGTAGGTGTGTGTGTGTGTGTCCTGTGATGGGTCGGCACTTCATCCAGGGCGTCCCAGCTTTGTGCCCCGAGTTCCCTGGAATAGGCTCCAGGCTCCTCGCGACCCTGTGTAGGACAAACCGTATGAAGGGATGAATAATAATAATAATAATAATAATAATAATAATAATAATAGTAATAATGGTTTTTAAAAAATTATAAGGGTTTTTTTATTAAAAGTTTTGGTGGTTTCCTAAATGATCAGTGAAAGGTGACCTAGATTTTAAGTGACTTATCAAAAATAATTATGTATAAAATTGTGTTTATATCTTCAACGCTGTTACTATACTACTCAGAAAACTAATAATAATAATAATAATAATAATAATAATAATAATAATAATAATAATAATAGTATTTTTTAACATCATCATCATAACCATAAGTGTTTTTTTTTTACAATATTTAATACATAAGAATAAAATATGAACATAAATTAACACACACACACACACATATATATATATATATATACACACATACATTTGCCTATTGTTTATGTTTCATTAGTAAAATAGTAATTTTCTAAGTAAAATACTTCTCTTACAGCTTTGGAGACTTAATGCACGTGTATTTAACGGAGCCGCTAATCCACCTTTCACTGATCATTTAATAAACCATCTTAAATAATCCATCATCTTAACTGTGCCGATTTGTCAGTGTGACTTAACAACACGTCGTTTTCCTACAGTGAGGGTTCTACTTAGAAACCTTTCTAAAAGGAAAACGCGCTGTTGTCGGGTTCCGCACAGAACCTGTACGGGTTCCCCAGAGGAACAACCAAAGAACCCTTAAGGAGCCCAGAGTGCAGAGGGAAAGCCACTGCTGAAGTCCTTCTTCACTCCCTCTGCTCCGGAGGCGCTGGCCCGCCCGGTACATGACGTGTAAGTAAGGAATAAAACACTCCGAGTCGTGCTTTTCTAGGAAAATAATCAACAGCGGAGTGGTGTGATGAAGTAGATAATAATCATTTCAGATCATAATTAGCACCATGATTTTGATGATCTTCCTATAACAGCACATCCGAGCTGTTTTATTCCTCTTCTTCCACAGCAGTTTGACAACAAATGCCATTTCTGTTCATTAAGGAACACCATGTCATCATTTTTATCCATTTATAGTTACGTTTAACGTTGTTGAAGCAAGTTAGTTCCTGTTCTCACTTAAGTTATAAAACGGTAGTTCCCTCACCAGCCTCTCTTTTTTCTTCCTCTTGAAGTTAATAAAGCGTGAACTCCTCTGTCCCGAAGATGTCAGAAAACGTAAAGTTACAGCTTTACCTCTGACTGCTAAAAGCGCTGGCACTGGAGACTCCTTCCATCAATGTTAAGTAAACATCTCCTTACAGAAAACCCATTTGTCTTTGTTAAATAATAACACTTTTTAAAAAAAAAAATTTCCCTTGCATGTCAGGTTTTGTGGAGTGTCTGCTGTACGAGTCCTCGTGAATTAGCCGTTACTATGGAAACGATAACGTATCAGAAAAGTGTGTTAGTACAAACCTGTGATTTGTAGCTGCACTACTGTCACAGCTGCTGTTCCACAAAACTAATCAGCACCTTCTGACCAATCAGAATCCAGAATCCAGCATTCAGCCGTTTTAAGAGCACATCTGTAGCAAATTTGTTTTCTGCCACACGTGCTGCGGTCCGAGCAGGAACGTGAGCGTCTGAGGGAGCTGCGTGTCATCAGTCATCAGCATGGCAGTGGTACGAAAACGCACGTGAGGACACGACGTCACCGAGAGAGCGGGTTCAGAGCGAGAACAGAAGAGGACGCGGTACTGAGCCTTGTGGGATACCGGCGGAGAGGCTGCACGGAGCGGACGTGGAGCTCCTCCGTGTCGCCCGTGTGACCGCTACAGGTAAGTGTAACAGAGTTATACAGGCATAGCGTTAATGTTAGAATAATTACACAAAATATTCCGTTAGATATCCTGATTATCTCAAACCTGCTCTCCTGCCCTTCTCCTGTAATTGTGCAGTTTGTGATTGTGTATTTTTATTGTTGGATCAGGTGTGTTAATTTATTATTTTGTTAATATATATATATATTCAATTCAATTTTATTTGTATAGCGCTTTAACAATTTACATTGTCACAAAGCAGCTTTACAGACATAAATGGATTCACAAAAAAAAAATATTGTAAATATGTGAATTTATCCCTATAAATATATATATATATATTGTGTGTGTGTGTGTGTGTGTTTAGCCCATTCTGAGGTGTTGGCATGGGGCAAGCAGCATCATGTATCAGTAATTGCGTTTTGATTTTGTGTGGGTCGGCTTTTCATTTTTTTTGCAACACAACACAGAAATGAAGTCGTTGCTCACACCAGTGAGTGAAACTAGACGTGTTGCTGCTGCAGATGTACTTATTGTCGCTGCCCTGCCATTGGTTTCCAGGTTACAGCCCATGTTCTGTGTACTTACTGTCCCGTGTCCATTTATTGCGGTGTGTATTTATTGTTCTGTACTCATCTCTCACTGTTGTGTATTTGCGCTTTCTGTAGTCCTGCGCGCTGTCGCATGTTGCCTCGTGGTCCTGGAGAAGACACAGTTCATTCCCATGTATACAACTATACAGATGAAAGACAGTAGAAACCCACTTGACTTGACTCGCTGGGCTGCGTTATGAATCCAAAACTCATCAGGAGAGACAACAGAGTCTTGTGACTGACCGTGTCGAAGGCTGCTGAAAGGTCGAGGAGGAGGAGGAGGAGGATGAGGAGGATGAGGAGGAGGAGGAGGATGAGGATGAGGAGGAGGAGGAGGATGAAGAGGATGAGGAGGAGGAGGAGGAGGATGAGGAGGAGGAGGATGAAGAGGATGAGGAGGAGGAGGAGGAGGAGGATGAGGATGAGGAGGAGGAGGAGGAGGATGAAGAGGATGAAGAGGAGGAGGAGGATGAAGAGGATGAGGAGGAGGAGGATGAGGAGGAGGAGGAGGAGGATGAAGAGGATGAGGAGGAGGAGGAGGAGGATGAAGAGGATGAGGAGGAGGAGGAGGAGGAGGAGGAGGAGGAGGATGAAGAGGATGAAGGGGACATCTGTGGCTGACCTGCTGGAAGCTTCTCAGTAATGACCATAAGCGCTTGCAGTGTGCCACTTTGACCTTGTCACCAAATCACCAAATGTCCCTATGAGGTCAAAACTGTCAAATATTCATGGATTTGTTCCTCACTAATACATAGAAACATGTCCACCACCACCCCCCCTACACACACACACACACACACACACACACACACATGGATAGATTAGATGAACATATGTGGCTGTTTAGTGAAACACACCTCTGAGAAATGGCGACATATGGCGCATGTTTTAGAGAAATGAACTCAGCAAGTGCTGAAAAATATTAAGGCTGAAATCAAAGCTGGCCAAGAACCCTAAATAACCGGCCATCTCGTGTCCACATCAGCCATCCCGGGCTAATTAAATGGGTTAAAATGATTATGAGTCTCAAATGTGTTTAAAAGCTGTGCTGCAGGCTGCAGCAGTTTGTGCCAGTGTAATTAAACGCAGTATTTATTGCAATAAAAGAGACAGCGCGAGCTTCCCCCTTTAAATTGTCTTTTCATAATGAACACATTTAGCCGGGATAATTCAGATCTAAACTCTCTCCATCCGTCACTGTGATTTGTACTCTAGTTAATTGGAGAAGTGATTACAGAGCTTTGAGGGAAAGCTCCTCCCGGGAGGTCAGCCTCCATCTCACGCTGGAAATATTCATTTCACCCTCACTTGATGGGATGAAAAAAAAAAAAGAGTGATAAATCTCTGGGATTGGTGCAGGCCAGTGCTGAACGCCTTCATATTTCACCAGACGCTTCAATCGCAATATTCCTGCGGCTCCCTTAATGAAATGAAAGCGGGGAGAAGCGACGGCGCAGCCGCCGCCTAACGCCGAACCCCCGACTTCTCTGGGCTTTTCCTTCTTTTTTTTATTACTGTTATTATGTAAATAAGTAAATGAGTGAATACACAAATAAAGAATAAAGAAGAAGAAGAAGAAGAACATATCATGATTGTGTGAAAAGCACATCGTTATTATCCGGATCACAGTCACTGGACAAACGGAGGACGGGAATGAAAACAAAATCATTTTACAGGCGAAAAAATGAAAAATGGAAAAAAAAAAAAAAGTTGTCAGAAATAATAAATAATTTGTTAAATTGATGTAGGCCTAGTTTATTAATACTGCTCCATTTGCTACAATTACTACTACTACTACTACTACTACTACTAATAATAATAATAATGAAGAAGAAGAAGAAGAAGAGAAACATATCATGATTGTGTGAAAAACATAAATCAGAATCATTTTACAGGCGATAAATGAAAAAAAAAATTCAGAAATAAAAATAATTTGTTAAATTGATGTAGTCTACTCCTCCATCTACTACTACTACTACTACTACTAATAATAATAATAATAAGTTCCAAACATGTTAAAGTACAGCAGTTGCTCAAATATAAACAATACCGAGCATTAAATATAAAGAGAAATAAAAAAAATTAAGATAAATATTACATCACTGAAATATGAAATAGCACTGAATGAAAAAAAAAAAACAACAAAAATGATTTGTTCTGTAATGCAATCAGCAACAATTATTCTCAGTTATTATTATTATTAGTATTATTATTATTATTATTATTATTATTATTATTATGAGTAGTAGATAGAAGTATTTGTTGTTTGTTTGTTTTTGTTTGTTTGTTTGTTTGTTTTTTCGCTGATCTCGGATCTTATTATCCTAATATTATTTTATTGTTTTTTTTTTTTTTTTTGCTGATTTAAAAAATAAAACTTCTATCTCTTTTGTCATTGGATGAAAATCCACATAATCAGATCATGAATATTAATTTAAAAAAAAATTTTAATTAAGTATAAGAACTAGTGATGAGCTAGTGATGATACAGTAGCGTGTATTTAGCCCAGGAATGTACACGGGAAGTTGACACATTTTCACATCACACTGTTTTTGATGATTTATTGATGATTTTGTAATTGATTAGTTTTCTATGAACACTGGGCTAAGCGGAAGGGTTTCAGAAGCGAGATCAGCAGCTGCTTTCAGGACATTCTTCCGGTTTTATGGCTGGGGCGTGATGTGAGCTTCTTCCTGAGAGGTTTTTCATTTCCACAATGTCGCCTCAATTCTTGGGGAAGTTTGAAAAGTATAAATATTTCACTGTGTTTTAGAAAAATCCCGCTCTCGTTCTCCTGCTCTTATATAAAACAACATAAATTCAGTTGGAGTTGTGAACAAATTTATGTGTAGCCTATTTATTTATTTATTTATTTATTTATTTAAATACAATTTATGTTTTATTGTGTTTTATGAGATGATTTATGAAGTTCAGAAGAAAGGTTTACAGGTTGCTTACGATATCATTAACATTATTAAACAAATCATGTTTAAGCAGCAAAAGCGTAAAAAAAATAAGTAGAAAAACATTTATTTTATTTTATTTTATTTGTCTCAGAATTGTCAAATGTTTCAAAATAAAACCAAAAATGTTCTTCCTGAAACTGTCGCTATTAACAGGACAATATTAAGACTCGGGTCATGTTTAGGTTCACAGGTAAATAGTGAATTTTTCAGAGTTTATGCAGAATAATTTGAATAAAATGGGAGCGTTTATTTATAGTTAGAGATCAGGGTTTGTTTACGCTGTGAGCATTTGGGTTGAAACTGTTGCTTTTGGTTTTGTTTTGATTTGTTTTTTTTACATTATTGTTCCATAAAATGTAGCCAACCTTAAACTACATCAGAGACAAAACGTCAATCAATCAATTAATTAATCAATCAATCAATCAGCCAATCAGCAGCTTTATTGTTCCCACTGGGGAATCTGTAGCACAGCCGGGATCCATAACACACCAAAGCCAGGAAAAGAGCAGGAATCATAACACGAAAGATTTGAACCCAGAATCTTTGATTGGATTC
>JAKKZJ010000004.1:2791899-2802082 GCA_033441845.1 Pangasius mekongensis
TACAGAGGCCACACCTCCTTCACTGAGAGTGATAGATACACAGGCCACACCTCCTTCACTGAGAGTGATAGATACAGGGGCCACACCTCCTTCACTGAGAGTGATAGATACAGGGGCCACACCTCCTTCACTGAGACTGATAGATGCAGAGGCCACACCTCCTTCACTGAGACTGATAGATACAGAGGCCACACCTCCTTCACTGAGAGTGATAGATACAGAGGCCACACCTCCTTCACTGAGACTGACAGGTAAAGAGGCCACACCTCCTTCACTGGAAGTGACAGAGAGAGGCCACGCCTCCTTCATTGAGACTGACAGAGAGGCCACACCTCCTTCACTGGAAGTGACAGAGAGAGGCCACACCTCCTTCACTGAGACTGTCAGGCACAGAGGCCAACTTTTCCCTGATATTTGTGTCAGTGCATCCATGTCATAAATATATATATATATATATCTGATTCGGCTCAGGAAAAGCAGGAAAAAGCAGGAACACCATCCTCAGTAGCACAGGCTGTAGACGCTAACATGTTTTGATGTAATGTTTGTGCATGATTTGATATCCTCGAGCTGTGCACTGAGCAGTCAGTGTGTACCTGTGTGTACTGCTCTCTCTGCCCACCATAGGAAATGCCTCTCATCCGTGAATGCCTTCCATCTCCATAGCAACTGTTGCTCTCTGACAGGAAACCATGAAAAAGATGACTCAGACTCACTCAGACTTACCACACAAACACATTCAGCATCAAAAACATGACTTGATGGTGAACAATCGGGCATCTGAAACCTGTGCTAAGAATATGCACCAGCTAATAATTTCTCATTCTCCATTTAGCTTCAGTAAATAGGAATCATTGCATGTTTCAGTGTGAGTAGCTTTTCTCTTCACGTATAAACACTAGCAGGAACTGTAAACACATGGAGAAGCCAGATGGCTGACACAGATGTACTTTTGACTGGCGTACATTAATATTCCCCGTCTCCTAACAGCTGTTAAATCATCTTCACAGTAAAGGAGCACCCCGGATATTGAATTTTATCAGCTAGAAACATAACTAGTTCAACCTGAACTTGGCTGTGTTAGTGTGCTTTGACATATGAATGTTAAGTGTGTTCGAATGAAACCTTGGTGTGTTCTCCCTCTGGGATGAATATAGTGATCGATCGATCTATCGATCTATCTATCTATCTATCTATCTTCTCCACCTTGCTGTGGTTCTTCAGGCAGGTGAAAGCACAGCAGTCACACTCCGCGGCCTGAGAGCGTCTGAGAAAGGTGGTCTCTGACCTCTAGGGTGGTTTGAGTGAATCGACTCAACTGCAGGAAGTGAAAAATGTGGGGTTTTTGTGGACATGAGTTGCAAAAGTGAGTCACAAGGTACAAAGTGAGCCAAAAGACAGAGCCGTAGAACTGCAAATATGCCATGTGTTCTTGAGATTTGCGACAACACACAAAGAGAGAAAAACACTGCATGCAATATGTAAAGTGATTTAAATGAGTTCCTTGTTCTCCATGCTCAGGGGACTTTTGTGACTTCTACACACACTTGCTAAAGTTTTCCATCATCATTTTATACAATAAATTACAACATTTTAACGAGGACAGTTTCAGCCATACTAGACACTTCTTCTGTTCTTTTAATTATGTTCTGTGTGAAACCAAACCAAATAGCAAACGAACTAAAAGAATCAATTTCGCTTTGATTCAGACTCAGCAAAACTGACTAAGCCAGCTGCATGGTCCCTGTGTTGAAGAAAAACTTCAGGCGCAGCCATTTATAAGGCTAAAAATAAATAAAAAATTAATCATCACTCCTTTATACTACTTTGTACTAGACCCAAATTAGGGGTGGGTGACACAACTGAAATATCATACCACGATTCTCGAAGCCATTTCTACGACACACGATATGTATGAACTTTTATCTAATGATTTTACTGACATAAATTCTTTTAAATGTTCAAAATGTTACAGTTTTATAAATTCAATACATCAACTCGGCTTCTTCCAAACAGTTTGCAATTATTAAAAATATATATCTCACAAAGGTGTATTGTGAAATAATGATCATGAAATCGATATTATATCGTCACATTGCCCAGCATCTAATCCAAATTATTGTAACAGTCTTTCTTTCTGTTTTTTTTTTTTTTTTTTAATAGAAAGTTTACCAGAAAGTTTCATAGAGCAACTCTCGTGGGATGCAACAGATGTGTGAGTGGGTGGTTTCTTACCCTCCGTGTGGGCGTGAGCAGCCGGTCAGTTATGAACCTTCGCGTTCAGGCCACGCCCACTTCCAAAGACAGATATTCAATTCAAGATAATTCAGTTTTATTTGTATAGCACTTTTACACAGTGGACACTGACACAAAGCAGTTTTACAAAAATCTCTAAATTCAGGATATACATTTAAATTAAATGCATCCCTAATGAGCAAGTTATAGGCGACAGTGGCAAGGAAAAACTCCCTGAGAAGAAATGAGGAAGAAATCTTGAGAGGAACCAGATTTCTGAGGAGCCAGACTCAAAAGGGAACCCATCGTCTGGGTGACACCAGATAGTGCGATTATAAATAATTACCCCTCTTTAACTATATAGTCAAAAAGTGCAGTTGTGTAACCAGGAACTTACGAGCAACCAATAAATAGGAGTATCAGAGTCATTTCTGATATTATTTCATTATTCCAAGGAAGAACATCCACAGCCGTCTTTATGGTTACTATGCGGATATGAATTTTTGGAGCAATAAATAGATACAGTGTCTTTGCGTTACACCCCTAGTCTCTTTCTAGCTTTTATTGTTGTCCATATCAACACGATTCTGACTTCCTCTATGGTTTACAGGAAGTCCAGAACATGAGTGATGACCGAGAAAGTTCGAAGTCTCTCATCCTTGTGGTCCGGATTTGCTTTGGGGCTGTAGTTGTGCCTGGAGAACCGCTGATGCTGGATCGATTCCACGCTCACACTTGTAACACAGCTTACTATTTGGAAACAGAAACATCAGAGGGCCGTGCTGCTAATTAGGGTGAGAAGGTGACACTAATGTATTCCACGCTGGACATTTGGGCAGCATAATGAGCAGACAGGCGTCCAGTCTGCTTCTCCCTGGCATGAGACAAGAGCTCCTCATTAAGTCTGGGTGGAGTGCTTGGTTTTTCATCAGGCCGAGGATCTTTTCGATATTAAAGGAGATCTTTTATCGCATATTTTCTCGGCGTATCTCAAACTGAAGTTCTTTCTTGTTGCCTCCTAATTCGTAATGACGAGTGCACATTACTTCTTTGCAGTACGGAGTTCTGGTGATTCACCTCACGGCGGTGGAGAGGTCAATGAGCTCCAGTGCCAGAGCTTGTCCTTCTGAACTGAGCCGCCTCTTGCCAAACCCCGCTATCCGGAGGGCTACTTGTTCATTCCCGCCCATCTGCTGCCATCTGTCCAGTTCTCCTGCCATCACAGTGCTGCTGTCTCATTTGAAGTTGGCCAGCATTCTTCATGTAATAGGGTGATGGGATTTTCTCAGTGGGAGCTGGATTCCACCCAGTAGAAGCAGATCATTGCTCATTTTCTCCTCGCAATGGTTCAGAGAAATCCATCAGGAACTCTGCGGTAAACATATGGAGTTCTGCTGTTTGAATTATTGAAGTTAAAATGCTTGGTGAAGTTAAAATGCATGGTTTATTGGATTAATCACTTCACCGTCCGTCATTCAGTCGTTCATTCATTCATTAGAGTGCTGAGAAGGGTCTGTACGTACAGAAACATGCCGATACGCTGACTTAGCCTCTACATTTTATTGACCAGTGCAGACTTGGCTTGGCCTGGCAGAGAGCGATTTATTTATGACTCCCATCCTGCTTTCTTCCACTATATCTCTTTACTATCAGGAACATGATACAGGATGTTACAAAACCAAACCAAACAAAACAAATGATCACATGTTTAATGCAGGAATCAAGTGCATGAACGCAGAGCATGTTTTCAGCCCTACATGCCCCTGAGGCAATTTTTTGTTTTTTGTTCGTTCAGTTATGTGCCGTGTGAAAAATAAACCAAATAACCAAGAGTATCAATTTCGGCAAACAGATTAATCCTACTACGATCATACTTCTACATTAATACTACAGTACTCTCACGTTAGATGACAGTATGTATAGTAGAGTGATACAGAAGAAAACAAATGATAACGTTTGGTTTAAGGTCGGACACAAGTGTGTACACTCAGCAAGTTGTTCATGAGGAGCAATCCGGAAATTACAATCATAATCATACTCCGTTACAAGTGTCGTTAGACCACCGGACAGGATTAAGCAGGGTTAATCGGGCAAAGATCTAAACCAGGAAACACAGAAACACAACAGAAATACACAGTAGGAACAACAAGGCAGGCTTTGGAAAATATAAAGGAAGCTCTGAGGGTTTAAATACACAAACTAATCAAGAGACAACAAAACTGGCGAGGACAGTGAGGGAAATAAAGCAACGAGAAGACGGGCAGAGAGAAAACTCCGGCAACCTTCTGAAGTTAAGTCGCCACTGGAGCTGTTAGTCGAAGGGGATAAGTTGTGACACAAGTACTAAAAAATACACATAATTATATGTGTGTTTAAATTCAGTGATGGAAACTCAACTCCTGGAGAGTTATGTGTAGATGTTCAGATTTTATTTTGAACTTTAATTTGACAAATCAGAGTTGGGGATTCATGTGAAGATTGTCTAAACCAGGTGTGTTAGATTACAGGTACTAGTGGTACCACTGTGCAGGAGCAGGACTGGACACTTAGGGTTGGGATCAGGAGCTTAACTCAGGTCAGGTCAGTTCTCTATACCCGATGTTTCTGTTCACCTTTATATTCTACTTGGGTTAGAATAGCCAGTTTTATGTTATTATTATTATTTTTTTTTTCAAAATGATATTTCTGACACTAATCTGTATTATCTCTTAAATCTTATTTCCATTCATACACACATTCGTATGCCACCTGGAGCGTCCCCAAGCATCTGAAGGTCCTATGAATGTCTGTTCCCACATTTACCGCACATACGTAACCGATCGCATTCATTTAGGGTATTTTCAAAGAACGGTTACCGTTGTATTGCTGTATTGCTTCAGGAAGACATTTATCGCTAAAAAGTGAACTTTCTGTCATCCTGCTTCTTGAAGGTTTAATATCAAGGTTCAAAAGTCACACAGCGTAGCAGATTAAGGGTTTTATAGCCGTATTAACACCTCTGTGATGCAGTTCAGCAGCAGGTCATTGTTGTTTGGCTGGATATTTTATTTTTTACTCCTCATTGTCTGTAATGGTTCTGATTGCTGCCTGAATTTCTAACAATCTTTTAAGTGGCGTGAGATGGCCTGCAGTCAGTTTCGGATTAAACCCCAGAGCCGTGTGATGTCTGATTGATTTATATTACTGTGTTCACTGAGCCTTAGTGTTGGATGGAGGCTAACAGAGCATGAAAGGGCCCTGATGCCATATGTCCCCTCTGAGTTTCTCAGCCTGCTGATGAGACGCTGGACTTGTGTATGAATGTTGTGGACGGCCACAGCATCCATACAACTAGTTACATGTATTACGGTTAACTCACTGTTTGTATCGCTGTGTGAGTAATTGATCCGCATGCTGGTGTGGGTCAGTACCTGCATGAGGTGTTCAGGGTTCTTGGCGTGTGTTAAGAGCTGTGAGGGAACAAAACGTGGACCATTTGGGCTCACTGGCGTTGTTCAAGTCTGAAGAAAAGAAATTCAACTGAGCTAGGAGTGAAAATAATTAAGGACCTTAATTAGGCTGCTTAAAGCAGTAATTGTAGAATGGCTTGAAATGTTAAGAGCGCCACAAATGCTTGAATAAATCCAAGGGCTTTTTGTTTTCTGTTTTAATGACATGAGCTCTCAATCTCCATCCACGGGTACTTTTCAGAGGCCTGTTTGTTGTGTTGCAGCATCCTGTTATTGCTTACGTACACTGGAGACACTGTAAATGTATGCGTTCTGACACGAAAGTCTTCAGAGTTTTTAAGGCTTTGTGGTTTCTCAGTAACATGACAAGCTGCACTTTATTTTTTCTTCAAGAGAGAGAAAAAAGATTGATGAGGGAAGGACAGTTTATAGCTGCTCTAGAACATAAGCAATAACAGGAAGTAACTAGTTTCGTTATTAACTGTAACTATAAACTGATAAAACGCATGATGTTCTGTAATTTTTTTAACAAATTTCTGTAAAAAAACTTTTTTTTAAATTGTAACTGTTGGCACATTGCCATGGTATATGAGGAATGAAACACTTTGAGATGTGTTCGTTTAGGAAAATAATCAACTTCAAGGTGGTAACATTAACGCCGCTTCATCACACCATCCGGTTGTTGTTGATTTTCCCACAGCAGCATGCGCCCAAGTTCAGTTCAGTTCAACTTTATTTGTGTAGCGCTTTTAACAATGGACACTGCAACAAAGCAGCTTTACAGAAATAAACAGAGTCAAATGAAATTAAATCAAAAGAAATTGTAAATATGTGAATTTGAAAATGTTCAATGAAAGTTTTCACATGAAGTCCGGCTTGTTAAACCTATCCACTGTCCACTGATGGAGTCCTGAGTGCAGAACTGCAGAACTGTCTTTTATTCCTTATATAATTGTTATATAAATCAGCTCTTATCATTCATTTGGATTTACAGTTTTTTCCTCCAAAGGGATTAAACACCAAGGTAGTGGTATGGCAAAAAAAAAAAAAAGTCACATAACTGATTTTTACAGCTCAAGAATGTCTAACCTGCATTGTGTGTTTGTGTTTCAGTAGGACGAAAATGAAAAATGAAAAAAGAACCCTGGTGAAATACACTCGCAGAGACCCACAGCATTCAGTAAGGAAGTGGAGAATGATCTTTCAGATTGTACTCACAATTCAGACAGGATACAGCCGAGCAGCTGAGGGTTAAGGGCCTTGCTCATGGGCGCAGCAGTGGCAGCTTGGCTGTGCTCACACTCCCCTCACCAGCTCTTTCAGCTCATGACCGAGTCACTTTCCATTTAGTCATTAAGCAGATCAACAGTCAGGCTGATCAGCCGAGGGTTAAGGGCCTTGCTCAAGGGCCAAACAGTCACAGCTTGCTGGTGCCAAGATTCAGATCCTCGACCAGCCAATCAGTAGCCCTGAACGCTTATCGACTGAGCCGCTGCTGCCAGATCATTCCTCTTGCAGGATGTGGGGTTGCTCTTGGCTGCTCTCTCTTTAACCTGCATTTATCTGGCCAGTTGTTTTTTCACCCTTACAGCAAAGAACTGAGCAGAAATACTGAACTGTTCGAAGACAGGAAATGTTTTGATCCCGTATTTTATGCGGTGTTTCTATAAAATAGCATGGCATTGAACACACATGATGGAGCTTTCAGAGACTTCCGTAGTCTGAAGCATTTGAGTTTGCACTCCTGAGACTCTTTTTTTTTTTTTTTTTGTTTCTTCTTCTACATGATGGCAATTCTTATCCCTCTGTTCACAGGATGAGACACGTCGTACTTTTTACCCGTTTATAGTTACATGTCATGCGGAAGTCAACGAAACAGTCTAGATCCTGTTATTACTTACGTTATAGCAGCTATAAACATTCGTTCAGCCTCTCTCCTCTCTCTCTCTCTCTCTCTCTTAGTTAAGAAGACAAAAAAATGCAACTTGTCATGGTTTTGAGGAGCCACTAATCTCCTCTGTCCTGAAGATGTCAGAAAACGTAAAGTTACAGCTTTACCTCTGTCTGTTACTGATAGTGAGATCACCATATCAGTGATTATACAAGTTTATGTGGAGCGCCCGTTGTACACGTCCCTGTGAATGAGCTGTTACTATAGAAACGATAACGTATTAGAACGCATTTATATAAACGAATCAACACCCAATCAGAATCCAGAATTCAACAGCGCTGTGGTACGAGTTGCTTCGTCCTGCTTTATGAGCCCCAGCTCTCTCTTTTTTTTCCCCCCACTCAGGTCAGAACCGTAGCGAGCAGGCTCTGATAAACCGCTTCAGAGGTGATGGAGTGCGCTACAAAGCCAAGCTGATTGGGATTGACGACGTGTCTGCGGCACGTGGAGATAAACTCTGCCAGGACTCCATGATGAAGCTGAAGGTAGGGCTCGGTGAAGAGAAAGCGTTAATAAGAGAACGGATGAGGTGTGGAACAGGAACGCTCGAGTTTCCCCATTTTAACCCTGGACATGTTCATGTTCATGTTCACGTTCACGTTCACGTGCGAGCGTTAAAATTAAAATCCAACATTTCCACAGGTCATGATTTTAAATCCCTCCTCTCTGATGATCTCCTAGAGACAAAAAGCAGTCTATAAATTACAAGTCGGTGTTACAGACGTGATGCGCAAGCGCCGTTGTGCTCCGAGAGAGAGCGCTTTGACATTTAAGTGAGTGTTTGATACTGCCTACGCCACAATCACGCCCGCAGAACCACGCTGTTAATGGATGCGTTCGTGCGGAAAGAGCTGCTACTACAATAGCGTTAATCCACAGGCAGCCCGTCAAATGACGGCTGAAATTAATTCCTCCACGCTTTGTTCCTCTGTCAGACTTCAGCCATGCTCTGACAGGTCAGCTCATTAATGACAGCTTAGCTTGATCAGCTACACACCCCACAGATCAAGTGTGTCTGTGTGAGTGGCTTTGCGAGCGTGGCATGTGCTGGAAGCTTGAAAACATTAAAGCTTTTTGCTTCTGAATGACCTGTTCCTGTTTTTATACCACAAGATGATTCACTTTTGCTTCGCCGAAGCTTCACAGAACAACGTCACCCTGAACGCTTTGAATTGTCTAGCTGATAAGCTAATAACCACTGTGGGGCTTCTGGGAAGCAGAGCTGCCAATTTACAGAAAATAATAATAGAGCCATAGTGGAATATGTGATGTGTAACTTAAGCAACACTCATAACTCGCTAATGAGCAGGAGCGGCTGGTGTCGATGTGTTAGCCGAGCAAAGTCCCACTCTGTCTTTCGAAGATAAAAAGACATCAATATAAAGTTTCATTTTTGGCATCCACATTCACGCCCACATCAGCTTATACGCAACTTTATTCTTTATCATTTCAGTGTTCAGAGGAAACACGGTATAAATCCAGTACAGGTTTACAAACTTGCAAAAATGCAGCTGCCTATCTGTCTTTACGTGTGTGTGTGTGTGTGTGTGTGTGTGTGTGTGTGTGTGTGAGTGATTGCCCCACATCATTTTTATTCTACCATTTACGAGACCTCATGATATAACGCATCGCTCAACACTATTTTGTCGCGCTATTAATTCAATATCACAACCAACCATCACTGCTAACGAGTGACACTTTCCTTTTTCTTACTTCTTTCACTTGCTCTTTATCCTCCATTTTTTTTTCTTTTTTTTATACTTCCCTCACAGGGTATTGCTGCTTCGGCTCGATCGAAAGGAGAGCACAAGCAGCGCGTTTTCTTAACCGTCTCCTTCAACGGCATCAAGATCTACGACGAGAGATCCGGGGTGGGTCTTGACCGCTTTCACACTGGCAAAGATGGAGTCGAGTTATTCAGTCCTCTCTCATATGCAGTACAAAGATTTCGATATAAACGCTTAGAAAGCTCTTGGAACAGGTTGTAAGTGATCAGGCTATTTTATTGATTACCCAGCGTTTTGGGCTACTGGACTACTGCCCAGTGTTTGATGATGTACAAATGAAACTAGTTTTCAGATCTTTTTACTTTTGTATATTGCTACACATCTAATCAGAGTGAAGTTTAATCACTCTGTAGGAAAATCACAGAGGTGCCAATATTTACAGTTAACCCATAGCATTTATGACTTTCCAACTGTTGCTACGATGATCCAGGAGACACCTGAAAACGACTTTCCTGCTAAAGCAGAAGACAGACCAAACGCAAATAAAAGCCAAGTTACTGAACGGGAAAGGACGTGAAAGACGTGCAGTTGTTTCTGATAGCAGCTACTTTCTGTTTGAGCCAACTTTATCTCTAAAGCGAACCTGCCTAGTGGGCCAGTAGAAAAGCAAAAGAAACAAGAAAGCCAGACTGTGCGCTCTGGATGGTAAAAATAATGTACAGTACTGTGCAAAAGTCTTAGGCTCCCTATTTTTTTAGTACAAACTTTGTTATAGATTTTTATTTTATGACTTCTACATTATTGATTCAGTACAAAAACAT
>JAKKZJ010000004.1:2828336-2852946 GCA_033441845.1 Pangasius mekongensis
GGAGTCTCCAGTGTCAGTTCTGACAAGAGAAAGTCTTCAGAACAGAGGAGTTTATACTTTTGATGTTATTAACTTCAGGAGAAAGAAATAAGAGAGGCTGGTGAGGGAAAGACTGCTTATAGCTGCTATAACGTAAGTGAGAACTCGAACTAACTTGTTTTGCCGACGTTCCACAACATTATTGTAGCTATAAGCGGATAAAAAGTATGACGCGTCATTCTTTAATTCATAAAAATTGTAATTGTTGACAGATTGCTGTGGTATGAGAGGAATAAAACATTTCGTGGCATGGTGTTGTAGGAAAACAATCAGCTTTGGTGTGCTAACAGCATCTTTGCTCCATCACACCACCCCGCTGTTGATTGTTTATTTTCTATAACAGCGTGACAGAGAGCGTTTAATTCTTTACACGAACAAATGGATAAAAAGTAAGTGAACAGTGTGTGTGTGTGTGTGTGTGTGTGGGGGGGGGGGGCTTGGGGGGGGGGATGTTCATGTAGCAACACAATCAGTTTGTATAAATCGGTATGTTAATATTTTAAAGTAGTCTTTGACTATTGATGACAAAATGGAAGCTAAATGGTTTGGATTGACCCTTGGATATCTAACTGTAAGATTCATTTTGTTGCTCAGGCACCCGGTGTGATTGTATCTGTCCTATTGGCTTCAGCGGGCTGAGTTGTGAAGATACAAAACGATCAGGTCGGTCTTTATGCTAACCTTTCATTCCTGTGATTCACACCTATCCATGGATTTCCTACTTCATACTGATGGCCATACTAACACTTCTTTACATGGATTTGATTAACGTTCCCAGGAATACCGGTGGACGGAAGCTGGAGCTGCTGGTCCGAATGGTCAGCCTGCAGTGGTCAGACCAAAAAGCGGACTCGTCAGTGCACCAATCCGGTGCCGCAAAACGGCGGGGCTTCCTGTCAGGGGATACACGAAGACTCCACCGACTGCTTTTAACTACACAGCAAAAAAATTCAAGCCCCAATACTGGCATCGTGATCAGAATGGCAGAATATTTATGTTTTGCAAAATGCTCCTGTTAAATAAATCCAGACAAAAAAATGTTTTTGTCGAACAAAAAAAACGCTCATGTTCTGCATTTTTATGTGCACAATAATGATTGTCCATTCAGCTAATGGTGTCTGCTAAAGCTTTTAATTGATTATTAGATTCATCCAGAAACCTCCAGATTCTCCAACCTGCAAAACCTATCCAAAGAATACATTCTCGTCAGAGATCAGACGCTCGTCTCAGCAGCGTTTCGTCTGCACCGGGTTTCCTGTACACGGGAAGCCGTTGAGTTCAGGAGCGGGCTTGTTACACTCCCGTCTTCGTGTCTTTGTTCCAGACACGCAGGAAGACCAGGAACTCCAGCAGCTCCACGCTCCGTGAATAGGACCAGCTGAAGAAAGAACAAAGAGTTCTTCAGTTTACTTTCTTTCTAATATAATACCTTAATTGTTTCAGCCAGTGTACATGATACAGTCAGAGGTGTATCTGCGGTGCGAGATATTTCATAACACTTCCAGTCTTTATCTGTGGATGTTGATTAGATACATGCCGTATATCATGTTTTGTGCAGCAGCTGTGCTACAGTGATGTTCATAAAAGGTCAATACAGTACATGACAGATGAGGTTTAAAAATAATTTCTTGTCCAAATTAGCACTAAAACTTTTGTTTTTTTTAATAGTTACAGTAATTAATACATTTATGGCACTGTGACAGGAGCAAGCCTGCTGGTGTAGCATGAATCAGAAGCACACTGGATGAGGTCCTCTTTTCTAATTTAGTTGTTTCCAATCCCCAAACACGACGCAGGTTTCGGTTATTGCACGCCAGCTGCTAGCCCTCAGAGGCTGAAAGCTAACACGGTTCCTTTGAGACGCTTAAATCCAACTACTGCATCTTTTCCGCCTGGTGGTCCTGCATCACAGCTCATATATACTCTCCTAACAGATGCCCAGCTAGCGTAGCCTGTTACTTAGACTCCCTGCCACAGATGGGCTTCGACTGGCTGGTGCGTCATTGAGATTTGAACTTTTTAAAGGACAGTGCGTCAGACAGCTGTGTCACTTGGAGTAATCAGCATGAAAGGGAAGCCCTAAAAAACACTTCTCACTAATTAAAAATGACTAAAGCTCTATTTGGTGACATTATTATTATTATTATTATTATTATTATTATTATTATCATCTACATCCACTGTCAGCTGGTTTCACTAAAGAGATGTTCCCAAAAAAATGCAACCAAAAATGGAAATCATGCAGAATCTGCAGAAGTAAGCACCATTTCCCTGAGCCAGGGGAAGCTGGGCAAAGGTCTACCTTTTAAATTTGTAAATAAATAAATAAATAAATAATTAAATAAAATATTTTTAAATTAATTAATTATCTCCAAATACTTTTTTTTACATTTAATTAATTATATATATATATATTTTTTTTTATTAACAATTAACTAAATAATATTTATTCATAACTCATCATTTACATTAACCAATGGTAGGTAAGTAATTAATTCTCTTTTATAATAATTAAAATTAACCATTAAAAAATATGAATTAATAATTGATAAATAAACATTATTTAATAAAAATCTCTCACATTTGCGTTCAGTCTTCTCACAGGCGAGGCCGGTGTACCCTGCCTTGCAGAGGCAGCTGCAGGACGTACGCGTGAGCACGGGCACGCCGTTGTTCCTGCAGGGGGCGCAGCGGCACGGGTTGAACTCCTGCATGTACTCCTCCCATGCCTGCTTCAGGTGCGGCAGCCTGGTGCGTGCCTGAGCCGCCGCCGTGCTGAAACGCACCAGCTCGTAGATGGGCAGACCCTGGCACAGTGTGGGGTGTGGGCCGTTAGTACTAAGAACAGCAGACAGTAATACTGACTGATGTGTTTTGAAGTTTGCTTAGTTTCGCACTGATGCAACAAGGCCAAAGTTGCGAATGTAGTGAAATGCTGCCTTGTCAGCAAGTCCTGTCAGAAATATCGTAAACACCACAATGTCGTAATTACAACTTGGGAACTTGCAAAAAGTCAATACGAAAGTGACGCGTTCAGTAAACGGCGAGATGTAAGTGGTAATTCCTGGGTAACAGCAGTTCCTGGGGTTTTCTGGCTAGCTACGGCTGTACTTTGTGCACAGTTTGTGCACTCATGATGAGGGATGGACTGCCTACAAAGCTAGCCAGCAAAAACCCAGGAACTGCTGTCTGAAAAGAAATAATAAAAACAAAACACCACTTTTTAAAGAAAATCACGTCATAATTACGACGTCATACACACTGACTTCCACAGAGGATTTAAAGGCAGCAAAAGGCTCTCACTTAAAATCTTTTCTGCCCAGAAAGGAAAAAGTTTTGTAATAAATAAATAAATAAATAAATAAATAAATAGAAACAAAATTCAGGGATATTCACTATCACCATGTTTGAGGTTAATAGTGGGAAATGTTTTTAACATTATTTTTTTGCAAACCATTGGATTAAAGTGAGCTTTAACGTGGTGTCCACACAGAGGTCATGCATCCGGGTGAATTAAAAGGTAAGGAAATGTACCTCAAACTTAACGACGGCTGGGTTGTATTTGAGAGATTTGCCCCAGGCCCTGTAAGACTCTGCGTTGCGGACGACTAACTGAGCGGCGCTGGGGCCTGTGATGCCTCCTTTCACAAAGCCGATCACGTCCTTGATCAGGCCAGTGTTTTCTTGCTTCTCTGCAAAGCAATACACCGTTGTCACCTTTTTAAAAAAAAAAAAAAATCTTTTAAGTAATAAAGGATGATGAGTATATGCGGCTGTAGGCCATACTCACCTCGATCCAGTTGTCCTATGTTCTCACAGGATTTGTGCTCTGCTGTGAGCTTACCACTTAAGCCCTTAGCGATGGTTTTCGAGATGCCCAGAGAAACACCAATGCAGTTTTTTACATCCCGAGACTCCAGCTCTGAGTGAAGAACAAACGAGTTTTTGCATTTTTCCTTTCTGAACCTGAGAAATTCTCTTATGATTAGTTAGGATATTGAAGATGCAGGTAGTTAGTATATAGATATCGTGAATTTGCATTGTATTTGTGCATTAGGTGAATGCTTTTATTCAAAGCAGAATCCAATTCAGTTGTTTGGCCAAAAATAACTATAATAATAATAATAATAATAATAATAATAATAATAATAATAAAAACCTGATCTAATGATTAACAGAAAGAGTTAAACTCATGTTCTAGTCAATAGTGTACTGCCGTTCTGCTGAAAATAATGAAAATATCTTGAATATAGTCGGAATTTATTGAGTATTCCCTATTATAAGATTACAATACACCACATATATGATTATTAATTATATATGGACTATATATTAGACATTTGTACTTATTTTCAGCTTGAAATAGTCTTGTTCTGTTAGCAGATCTTGTTTTCAAATTTCACCCATTTCTTTAGAAAGAAGCTAAATTACCTGCCACAAGATGAAGACAATTTAAAGCTTGAAATGATCTAAAAACAAACTGAATAATCTTATATTTGATTTATAAGAACTATTGGATACGTTTGCCCGTATTCCAGATAGTTTCACTTGCTAAAATGTCATTTTTTCAGAGTGTGAGTCCACGATCGTGGTGCCATCGATATTACATGTACACATTTGTATGCAGAGTGGATATTAAAAGTTTACACACCCCTGTTAAAATGGCATGGTTTTTTTTGTGATGGGAAAAAAAATGAAAACAAGATAAATCATGAGTGATTTTTTTTCCACCTCTAATGAGATAGCAGCCGACAAAATTCAACTGAGAAGCAGATAGAAATGCTGGTTGCATAAGTATGTACACCCCTTAACTACTTTGTTAAAGCACCTATTGCTTGTAATACAGCACAGATTTTTTGAGTAAGAGTCTTTGAACTCTTAATATTATTATTTGCTAGCTTTGATAAAAACCCTGTTACTTATAACCCTGTTACTCGTTTAAGAGGAAAATAACCTTGTAAAATGAGATGTTACCTGGGTAAATGGTTAAAAGCAGGTTTTTTTATTTTCAATGCTGAAAACGAAGAATAAAAAAGAGTTATAAGGGCTAAATGGCACCGCAATCATGGACTCACCCAGTTATTTTTACTGTTAAATATTGCCAACTGATGTGTGTTTAGGTAACGGTTCTCATGTTTGTGTTAGTGGATGTTTGTCTTAGCTCAGGAGTCTGATTGTTCTCTATTAACAGTGCTGCTGTGAGCTGTTCCTTACTCTGTCTTATCATAACTTCTTTGTCGAGCACCACTACATAATCCAGAATGCCTCCCATGGTGCCTTGCGTTACATAATGAGTGCCGAATTCACTGATGAAGCGTGAGTAAGCGCCGAAGTCGTATCGCTCAGGCAGCTCCATGAGTGACTGCAGCATGTCCTCGTGCAGCATCAGATCCCGACTCCTCATCTTAAACTGCGCTGTTTCCACCTTCGAGAGCAGCCGAACAAACTGCACTTCCTGCAGTGACACACAGAGACAGGGAGAACATTTCCCCCTTGATGATAGTGTATGGTTTCTGGAAATCTCAGATGCATGGCACAGTTCCAGGAGCTTGCACTTTAAACATAGCAGAGACACGGCAGATCCTTATTCTGTCCTCATGTCCCACCTGAGCCAGGCAGGCTGTGCAGGCTCTCATGACGTTTCTACACCAAACACATTGTGACTGCATTGTACGTCTATTAAATTTGATCATATACTGTACACACAATCCATTCCAAGGACTACTGCTCGTTAGAGGTTAGCCGAGAGATTAGAACATAAATTTGATCAGTAAGTTGCTTAAAGCATTGCTTTGCATATTGAGATTTGTATTTATATATACAAAGAATGATGTAATTAGTAAGGAATAAAACACTCTGTGTCATAATAATAATAATAATAATTAAAAATGGATATGATTTACACACCATACACGCTTTTTATCCATTTATAGTTACAATTAGAAGAGTATACTGAAGGTGCTTTTTTTTTTCTTAAACAAAAAGTAAAACATGAAGCACATTGTACTATACCTTACTGTCATACTGTGATATGTTTCTCAACAGCTTCTCTGAATGACTCCCAGACAGTCCAGCTTCCACATACATGATGCCGCCAGTCACACCAAAGTTGAAGGAAGACTCTGTTTTCCGAGCGTCTAATAGGCTCGCAGCATCACTGTACTCTTCGGTTGATCCCTCGCTGAGAGAATGTGCCTGGAATGTGACCAAATAAAACCCTAAATAAACCAAACCAAATCAAGATTGAATCTTGGAACAGCATTCAGACTAAGGTGGGGATACACAGGGACGGGACACTAGTCCATCACAGGGCACCATGATCACACATTCACATCTAGTGGCAATTTAGAGTCACCAATCCACCTACTGACATGTTTTTGGAGTTGGGAGAAAACCAGAGGACCTGGAAGAAGCCCATGCAGACACAGAGAGAACATACAAAACTCCACACGCACAGTAACCTGAACCTTGATTCAGGAACCCTGGCGCTGTGTGGCTGCAACACTTCTCGCTGCACCAACATGCTGCCCCCTTGGAACCTTTAAGACTTTTAAAACTGTCTTGGCACTTGGCACACTTCTTTAAGGGTTCGTTGGATATTTCTACTTGGAACTCTTCCGGATAAGGAAACACACTGGTGCATGTTTCTGCATAGAACTTTTAAAGCTAAGGGGCAACCAATAAACACTTAAGGGTACTAATTTTTCTATTATTGTATGTTAGCACCAAACTAACCAGAGGATACTTTCCCATAAGCACACCTAGTACCATAAATACACTACCAAACAGGCACATTAAAATCAGAGTAATGCAAAAATGATGATGTATACAGCATGTCATAGTGCTGATGATGCAAGTGATATACAACTTACAGGCTCTTCTAGAGAGCAGAAAGTTGTCCCTATAGTCTGGACAATACACTATACGTTTGGTTTTCCATGCAGTGTGTTTACGTACCATCATACGATATGATAAGAAGTTATACGGCTTCCGGAAATATTTCTCATCATCGCTATAGTGAAGGTGTTCGCAGAAGGAGTCGTACGTCAGTTCCCTCCACTCTCCATTGTAGATGTACTCGCATATGCCTCCGAAGTATTTAGGGTCCAGAACAGGGTTCACAAAAACGTCTGACAGAGCATTATAGCTGGAAAAGTGCATGTGTTCATTTCATGACTTTACAGTTGTATTTGTACTCTGGGGCTTGGAGGAAAACAGTAGCTAGTGTAAATGTCATATTTTATACATTCACAGTGTCTTGTAGAAGTATTCAACCCCCTTAAAAGTCATCAGATTCATCTGGACACAGATTGTTCTAGCCAGTATGTTTTTGCCATCTAATATGCTCTTAAAGTAAGTTTTCAACTTTAAAATGCATTATTTTTTCAGCAGATCTTTAAAAAATTTTTAAAAAATTGAAAAATGCTACTTGCATAAATAATCAACTCCTTCAGATTTGTAGTTGGCAGAAGAACTTTTTGCTGCAATAACAGCTTTAAGTGTGTTGGGGTAAGTTCCTACCAGCTGAGCACACTGTTTGGGAGAGATTTTCACCCATTCTTTCTGACAGATTTACTCCAGGTTCTTCAGGTTGGTTGGATGTTGTTTGTTTACTGCAATTTTCAAACAGTGCTACAGATTCTCAGTGGGATTCAGATCTGGACTTTGACTTGGCCCCTGTACAACATTCCCCTTTTTGTTTTTAATGACTACTGCATTGCTTTGGCGTTGGTTCTCATCTAATATCCCCCTGTATTTTGCTCCATCCATGCATGTACCCACAGAGCATGATGCCACCACCACCATATTTCACTGTAGGGATGGTGTTAACTGATGTATGGCCTGTGTTAAGATTGTACCACACATTGCGCTTGGAAACTTTCCCAAATATAGGATCTCGAGCTTGGTATCATCACACCAAAAAAACTATATCTTCACTGGGTCATTCTAGTGCTTTCATATGGCTCTTCTTGAGCAACGGTTTCTTTCTTGCCATGCTACCATAAAGTCTTCAATTACACAGCACTTTTGAAACTGTCATCTGGCTGCACCTTCACTCCACTCTCAGCTACTGTATGCTGTAACTCCTTCAGAGTGACTGTTGGCCTCACTGTGGCTTCTCTCACCAGTCTCTGTCTTGTTTTCGAGCTGAGTTTTGAGGGACAGCCTTGTCTAGGTAGTGCTTGGGTGGTGTGATGTAGCTTCCACTTCCTCACTATTGATCCAGCAGTGCTTACTGGGATGTCCAACCTCTTAGATATAATTTTACTCCCTATTCCTAAGTTCCTAACCCTTACCTTGTCTAAACATCCTTAGAATGCTCCTTAGTCTTGATTTTCACTCCTTCCCTTCAGACTGACTCTTTTCAACGACAGCTCAACTGAAGTGGGGCTTTGTTCAAATAATGGGGTCTGTTTTAATATTTCACAGGTCCAATTATAAATAAATCGCATCCTAGGGTTTGAGTTTGAAAATTCACTGTAAGAGAACATGAATATAAAAGGTTGCAATAAAATATATATTTATCCTTTGTTATTCAGACAAATCTGATCAATTCCAGGGGGGTGAATACTTTTACAAGCCACTGTATAGTTATATGTAATGTTGTGGAACATCCGTGAAAGAAGTTAGTTCCTGTTATCACTTACATTACAGCAGCTATAAACATTTCCTTTACTTTCGACAGACTAACATCATGGAAACATTAGCGTTAATGGTCCTGAGACTAAATTCAATTCCATTTTATTTCTATGGTATTTTCTAAAAATACTGCAGTTGGAACATTTATAAGCATTATGTAAAATGTTCTACAAACACCCAGAAAACTTGACAGATCTAGAGTCAGAGGTTCAAAATGTAAGGGTCAGTAAATATTCTTCTAATCTTCATATCTTTAGCTAGTTTTTTTTTATGTCTGAGATTTGCTTCTTTATTTTTTTAAGGCTAATAAGGGATGTCTATAGCTGCCAGTTTACCATCATGCTAACTATTGTTCCTGTAATCCTACCCCTGTATGGCCTTTTGCGCTCCCGGGATGGAGAGCATGCCGACACACTTGGTTTCTGGGCTTTTCGTGTCCTCGCAGTTGTCTTCATCACTGCCGAACTCACAATCCCAATCACCGTTGCAGAGAAGATGCTGACTAATGCATCGGCCTGCGTGGAGTGGACACGTAAACACACGGTTCCGTAAACATACCAGTTCTCTGTTTCCCAAAGGTGCCCAAATCAAATCACTGACAGTTTGATTGACCTCACGTACAAAGGACGAAAACCAATACTGGATGGATAATATCTAGTTATTGAGGAGAGAGCGTCTGACTATTGACTGGAGGCACTGACCTGTTTCAGGGCACGCGTACATGTCTCCACACTCATCCTGAGGGTCACACTCGCCCTGAACCGGACACAGTTTCTCATCCCACTGGCTGTGCACGCAACTCGTGCCTCCAAACTGCGAGTGCCGCTCCACGTACTGAAAACGCACCTGCAAACACAGACAGCTGCATCGGGCAGAATACATACATCACATTACCTACAGTGAGTGCAGAACAACAACCCTGGGTCTATATACTGTAATGATTTGTAATCCCGCTAATCCGGTGTCACCCAGAAGAGTATGGGTTCCCTTTTGAGTCTGGTTCCTCTCAAGGGTTCTTCTTCATGGTGTTTCAGGGAGTTTTCCCTTGCCACTTGTTCATTAGGAATCTAAACCTACGTACATCTGGATTTCCGTAAAGCTGCTTTGTGATCGTGTCTATTATTACAAATGCTGTAAAGCTGCAAAGGTGCATGTTTTTAACACTTTACAGTCGTATTTGTACTCTTCAGCTCACACAGAGTACATATTCGATGTGTATAACACTTTTAGTAGGAATTCAACAGAAGATTTTATGTTTTACATGAATACACACAACCACATATGAGTTTTTAAAGAGTGTCTGTCTTGTTCAGCCAAAAATGGAAAATGCACAATTAGCCCCAAATGTAGTTGATCTGCTAACAGTGAACATTATCATAACATTTAATAAGGTACTTAATAAGGACAAATCAACGAATGGGTGGTTACAGAGGCGGAGTTATAGTTACCACTATGAAGTGAAACACACCCCAAATTTTGTCTGCTACACAAGTTACTTCCTGTTATTACTTATGTTACGTTACGCATAAACTCCTCTGTCTCTTCTGGTTTGTTCATTAGGGATTAAAATCTACATCCAGATTCCTGTAAAGGCTGAACATAATCTCTGGCCAGTGAGGGACTAATTGTGGTCCACATTGTGCACAGTGATGTACGGACTATATGACAGTAAATTGAATATGTGTATCTACTACTGAAATGTAGTGTTTTCATACCTGTAAAAGCCTATATATGTTCAGTATTACATTAGAAATCCGATGATTTTCAACACGGGCATGCACTTAATCTGGGGCGTGTTCTTTGTGTTGTTGAATAAGGGACAGGATAATCATTTTAAATGGGCTAACTGCGTTTATCAAATGTTCATCCAGATGTAATTGTTTGAGATTAATCTGTGCTCCTGTTTTATCTGGAAAGGGCAGATACATACATCAAACTCAATGGATCAATGATTTGGTAATGAGAATATTATGGAAGCCTGAACTTTTAAAGGGTTTTTATTATTATTATTATTATTAGTAGTAGTAGTAGTAGTAGTAGTATTAGTATTATTATGGCACATACGGCAGTAAATTATTAGTCAGGAGATCATAAACCAAGAAATTTGCTTCTGTATGTGCTATATTTTGAGGCTGCGAATTAATGAAATTGGATCCACATTTTGGTTTGCGTTTTTCTCCTCAAATTTGAATTTAAGAATACGTAACTAAATCTCTTTTCTAGACCAACAAACAAATAGCAAAAAAAAAAAAAAACCACCTTAAATATATGTGCAGTGGTCTTTCTGTAGGAGGCAAGGCTAATATGTCTCACATCCCCATGCTAACATTAAAAATATCTGTTCCTTGACTCATGTAGCAGAGACTTCAATCATGGACACTTTTTCTTTACATGAGCGCACAGTTAGCTGACTGCCTTCTGCCTTTTAGGAAGCATGCACTATATATATAGTAATGTGAAGTGACTTGTGGCCAAGTATGGTGACCCATACTCGGAATTTGTCCTCTTCATTTAACCCATCCAAGTGCACACACACAGTAGTGAACACACACACCCCCGGAGCAGTGGGCAGCCTTTTTTTTTTTTTAGCTGCGGTGCCCAGGGAGCAGTTGGGGTTTCAGTGCCTTGCTCAAGGGTCTCACCTCAGTGGTGGTATTGAGGGTGGCAGAGAGCGCTGTCATTTACTCCCCCCACCTACAATCCCTGCCGGCCCGAGACTCGAACCTTACGACCTTCGGGTTCACCTTCGGGTTACAAGTCTGACTCTCGAACCATTAGGCCACGACTGACCCCCCATTAGGCCACGACTGACCCCCCCATTAGGCCACGACTGCCCCACTGATACTATATATCTTGCGTGATTTTCCAAGCCTATATAAAACACTTCTGAATGTGCAATCTAATCTGGATTATGTAAAATAAGATTGTCTTCTTGTCTTGGTAACAAATCTGACAACAGTTTGGAAGAACGGACACATCCAGGATCACGTCAAATCATCAACAATCCAGGTAGACGTGTAAAGAATAAAAAGAGACGTGTTTTTGCTATTGTAATTTCTTTTGCAAACAGCCCAGGACTGTGTACGTTACCAAGTCGGGAGTGAGTGTATCTGGCAGGACAGGCTGCCAAATAAGAACAGTGTGCCTGCATAGAGTAATTCCAGCTCCTGCCTTTACCGTTTTCTCTGTGCAGGAGTTACATGGTGTCCACGACGTCCAGCTCTTCAGCTTACAGCCTATGGGAATGGGTGATTCAGCACCTCGAGTTCTTCTGGAAAAGACCTTAGTCCTTCAGACAGAGACACAGAGACATGTCCATGCTTACTTCTTCACAGCTGGATTAATAAGTTTGCTGAAATAAACTTGTGCTAAACATAAATAAAGTACACGACCCAACCCAATATTATAATCACAAAACCACACGAGTGTATCAGATCAGAGATAACAGAACAACACTACCTTTTACCTGTTATGAGACGAGCCCCAGAAGAAACCAGCGGACTCAGCAAACTGGCTGAAACAAAGCAGAGACAGAATAACACAAGACCCAGAAGTAGGCAAAAACGGTCTCATGGCTGACACGGCTGGTTTTCAGATGATCGCTAAAGCTAGATGCGATTCAGAGACACTTGTCAATATCAGTCAGGGTAAATGATTGACAGGAAGTAAACAGTGTGCTCAGTCTGGGTGCACACGTTCCTGTAAATGTCCGCCTCCAAATAAACAACTCAAAACACACACAACTCTTTTGTGGACATTGCACAACACATCCACACACAACGGTTTCGAAATGAATTTTGCATTAGCTAGCATTGCATAAAGTGGGACGTTTTAGATGCTTTGGTTTGAGTTCAAGCAGCAACGTGCTCAACACCCTGAGATGTGTTTTGTGTGTGTGTGTGTGTGTGTGTGTGTGTGTGTGTGCGCGCTTTATATAAGGGTAAATGCATTGATCTCTCCGAGCAAAGCTGAATTCTGGCTTGTGATTGGATCAGAAGGTGTTGATGAATTTTCTACAACAGCAGCTCAAATCACAGGTTAATATTAATGCAATATTAACTTACACGGGGCTTTGTATGGTGGAAGTCTTAAAGAAAAGTGTGTAACAATTGTGAAGTTTTCTGTGAGGAGATGTTTGTTCATCATTTATGGAAGGAGTCTCCAGTGTCAGTGCTTTGTAACAGTCAGAGATAAAGCAGTAACTTTAGATGTTATACATTTTTATAGTTTTATCTAACATGACAAGGTTTTTGACACAGCTCTGCTCACCTGCACACCAACTCTTTCGACTCCTGAACAGCTTCTTTGCAGTTTTGTCTGGTGTTTTTTTGGTTCTTCAATAAAAATTTCCTACACAAAGGAAAAGAGGGGAAAAAAAGTAAAAACAGCAAAATGCGACATGTCTGCAATGTCTATCCATCTGTGATGACACATACAGGAGGCATTATTCTAATAAGCTTTGTGTCGTTCACGAAGGAGTCGGCTCTGTGAACCGATTCATTGAAGTGAATCACCGAGAGCCGACTGGCATATTGACCTTTTTTGGTTTTAAACCCTTTTTTAAACCAAAAAATTCTTTTCTCTTTACTCTTGCAGTGAGATTCACTCTGAACTTTCTATGGGAATCTCTTTTCAACATCTGAGTTGTTCAGTAGTGTGAATGGTGAGGAGCCTTGCTGTAATATTATTTTGTTAATAAGAAGGTAGAGTAGGATTTCATGAAACAAACAGGAACAATCACTGGTTAGAAGATCTCAAACTGTCCAGTTTAGAGAGAGAAATGGCAATGAGCTGTTTGGGAGCCGAAAGAGTCGACTCATATTGGTGAGCTGATCCAAATGATCCGATTCAAATGATCCGATTCAGTGCAATCTAAAATCACCAAAATGACAACAAAATGGCTGACTGACATGTTGTGCTAGAAAACTGTGTGCACGGCGTTTTATCCAAACTATGCCAAAAAAAAAGTTTTTTTTTTTTTTTTTTTTTTTTTTTTACTCAAACTGTAGAAGATAAAGAAGCCCTTGGCCCAGTGCACGGATCAGTGCGCGTTCACGCGACTTGCAGGACGCGCGCGCATTAATTGGCGATGAATGGGCGCGTGCACGAGCTTTGAGTGGTTTGTTAATGAGGACGCAGAGGCGGTTTGACCTTCTCCCCTGATTATTCTCATTATTCTCATCATCATCATCATCATCATTCTCATCATCATTATTAAATGAAGAGAGGAAATAAAAATGGTAAGGAGACTTTACAAGCATTTGGTTGTTAAATGATATTATATATTAACACAACAGGGATGAAATCCCACCCACTGCTTGTTGTTGTTCAGTTCAGGGTATTAACCATCTTACACACCTGCCATTCTATCACCTTTACCTGAACATGGTATTGCTTTAAATGCAAAACTAGCAGCTACCTGTTGTTTATTGTTCTAATAACCGAGCAAAGCGGTTTAGTCTGGATATCTGTGACTCTTACACACACACACACACACACACACACACACGTACGTTTATTTAATTATAATTCAATCAGAGTTTGTACTGTTTTTTTTTTTTCTAAAGTGAGTTGTAAACATCTTTTCAGCATATTTGAAGGCAGATAATTACACAGTTTGACATTTAAGCTCTCTATATAAACTAATATAATAAGCAATATTATACAAATTTAAGGGATTAGTCACTTTCATGACTGGGAGTGTGAGAGTGTGTAGACTGTTTAGTTATCTGTTTACCAACTAAACCAGAGTCAAAACTATGTACATAGTTCATATTTTCACATTTATTATTACACTCGAAAATATAATACGTCTGACATTCATTTTAGTTTTTCTAATTGCTTTGTGGCCATGGATTCCTTCTGAAATTGATCACTGTTGTGTCTCTGAAAAGATGGGTCATATTTGTGGAAAAATATGATTTGAATGTTACCTTAATTTCTAGGATCAGTGTAGGCCTATTAACTAAAGAGGTTCGTATGAAAGATGTAATGCCTTTCTAGGCCACAGCTGGAACAATTTGAGTGTGAAGGCATCAGTTTCTTCCTTGCAGAACTTGCAGCAGTATACTTTCCATGCTTGTGGCTCTTGCTGTAACCACCACGGCTTGTAACTTCAAATTTCCAGCTAATTTTAAATTGAAACAGCATCTAGGCGTGATATAGTGCTGTAAACGTAGTGAGCTGATAATCATTTGACGTTTGTATTAAGCACAAACCCACTCCATTGAGAGAACACGTCTGGTACTGCAGCCTCAGTCGTAACACACAATCACACAAATGAGGAAAGTATGAAATATGTTTAGGTTTTTATTAAAAATTTCAAATGCTGTGAACAGAAATGTAACTTTTAAGGCATTTAAGCCTTTTTATAAAGCTTTAATAAAGCTCTAAAGTGCCATTTCTACTGTTTTTAACTCACTACAGGAAGCTGCCATTGATTTCAAGTCCCTCCGCGCAAAGTTTCAGGAGGGGAGCCAGCTGAAACAGAGACCTGTGGTTCTGGATAAACCAAAACGCTTCCCACCTATAGCAAGTCGTGCCAGTTATTTACCTAATTCTGTTGTGGAGAACAAAAATCCTGCCATCTCACACTTTAACTTAAGAGATGACCAAAAGATCCTATCAGGGAAACCGCCCAGTGCTGTGCCATCTTGTTTTATTCCACCTGACACGAATGGCATTGGAAGTAGTGTTGCAAGACGCTCGTTCAAAGATCGTCACTTGCCTCTTGTGCTGCCTACATCTTCCTCTCCTAACAGTCCAAAGCAGGAGGCCACTGCTTCCTCCAAGCTGGTCACGTCACCAATCAATTGCAAGAAGAAGGCCATGCCGACACCATTCAAGCCTGCCAAGTTTTCCAAGTCGATTAAGGACATTCTGGAAAATGCAGAACATCCTGAAAGCAGCAAGCCACAGTCTGAATGTTGCACTGTGGAGAACGGATTCAGCCATCACAATGGGGGGTCAAAACCGGGGTCATCCTGTCCAAGCCCAGAGCAGCCATCGACACCACCACCTACAGCTGAAGATCCATCCAGTGAAGGTAGCATTCCTCACGTCCTCAGCACTCTGGAGAGAGCCAAGAAAAAGTTCTCGCCCAAGAACCTCCTGGTCTATACTCGACCCAAGAGCTTCTACTCCAGTAAAGGACTGACAGAGAGCCCTCCTCCTCCTCCTCCTCCTCCTCTAGAGTATGAAAACCTTCGGTGTGATGCAGAATCTTCATCTCTGAAGTCAGGATATCGACCTGCTAACTCGCCAACCTTCACTGCCCAAAATCTACCACAAGCCAATGGTATAAATCATAGTAAGTTGACCAAATGGAGCTATATCTCACGTATCTGGTGTGGAGAAAGTGTTGGTTCAGTTAATGAACCAACCAGTTAAATAAAAGCATGGTGATGTATTTGTGCTGTGCCTCTGTAAGCTTTGCCTGTTCAAATGGTGAGCTTAATATCTGTATTTAGCATATGCTCATGACTGGTTTTACCATATACAGTGATATTTGCCATACTCTTTATTGTTATTATGGACACAAAAACACTGTCACTTGATTATCAGCCATATTATACGTTTATGTCGAAATGTAACATGAAATTATAGGTAGTCTATGTAACTTTCTAGCTTTAGTTAGGTAGTGTTACTTAGCTAGTCAGCTTGCACTTCAGAAGCTAAGTACTGTATATTTAAAATATATGTTAAATAAACATTTTAAAAAGCTGTCCAGTGAAACAAAATATTTATTCAAATGTATCAATCATATTTTATACAATATCAAAATGTCCTAAGGTATAATAACAGATATTCTAGGACTGTATGTGTTTCCAAGCTCTGAATCCTAGTTAGTCTGTAAATTACTCAAAAACCATGTTTTAATTTTCTTCCAACAAAATTTTGTACTATTTTATTTTATTTTTTTTAGGACCAGGACCGGTTGTTCACCTTAATGGTGATATGAAGCCAGTACAGCCTGGTGCCTGTGTCTCTCCTCTCATTAAAGCCCTGCCAGACATGATATCACTGGGGTCCCTGCCCAAGAAACCACCGAGACCACCACATGTCGATTTGAGTGCATACAGGATCCAGAAGCTGGAAAACACAATGGAAAAAGCCTCCATGAGTAAGTTGTTCATCTGAGGAAGGCAAACCAGAGCTTGTTTAATCAAAGGGAAATTGGTCTTTTAAATCTAGAATTATTGTCTTTGGGGTGTGTTGCTGTGTGGTTTTTAAGTTATCAAAATGTGAATAGCACCGAGTTGTAGCTTAAGATTGAGATGATGAGGAAGTAATAGCACAGTGGCGAAGGCTTTGGGCTCCTAACCAGATGGTTGTGAGTTCAAATCCCAGCACTATTAAGCTGCCATGTTTGGGTCTTTGAACATGGCCCTTAATCCTCAACTGCTCTGTTGTATCCTATTTCAGTTGTGAGTCACTTTGGATAAAAGATTCACTGAAACTAGGTGTTGAGATCAAGGCTGAAAAATATCCCCTTGTCAGAAAACAGAGTTCTCCATCAATAATATTGTTATACTGTATATTAATTCCTCACAACTGATTGTCCTCGATGTTGCATGAAAAACAACAAACTCACTACACTACTGTAGGAAAAGTTCTAAAGGATTTGGTCTTTCCAGAACTGGCTCCTGGTTCAGGCAGTGTAGTTGCTGAAGCTGTGGCTGCTGAGAATACACCAATGCCTCCACCTCCTCAGTTTGATGCTCCTCACTTCCTAGATTTTGCCAGTTCTGTATTAGAAGCGTTAAACACCAATGTAATAAATCTTGCTGCTCTGGAGATGGAGGCTACAGACTTTAGTGCCCCACCACCAGGACCTGAAGAGGCGAGTGATGGCAATTTTCACAACGATGTGATCCAGAAGCATGTTGCAGATCCCACCGAACCGGCAGATGGTAATCTGCAGGGATCCAGTTTAGGGCGTGTGGCTGATGCACAGTCAATCACGGTACTTGAAGCTCAGCTCATGGAAGCTATGACCACAGAGATCTCGATGAACTGTCCTCAGAATGTACTGACCGATTCCTACATCAGCAGTGAACTTCCATCTGAACCAAGGTATGTTTCCATCTCCTTACATTCACTTCCTCTGCTAGGTGGTTAGCAGAAACTCTTAGTATGCACATCTGTTATTCTTTTTTTGAATGTTACATGTTGGAGTAGTTCAGCTTTGGGATGTCCATATAATTATATTCATTAATTGGAGTGTGTATTTCTGCTTCACACTGTATGACGTGTATCTTGATAAGTATGATGTATAAGAATTTAATTTTGGTCCAACATGTAGAGATGTTTTGCAGTTTGGTATTGTGCAAACAGTAACATTTAAGGAGTCACTGGGACAATCAAGCACAGAAGCCACACCTCTATCACTGGGACTGACGGGTGTAGAGGCCACGCCTCCTTCACTGGAACAATCAAGCGCAAAGTCACACTTGCTTCACTGGACTGACTGCCACTGAGGCCACACCTCCTTGACTAGGACTGCCACAGAGGCCACACTTCCTTGACTAGGACAGACACAGAGGCCACACCTCCTTGACTAGGACTGGCACCGAGGCCACACCTCCTTGACTAGGACTGGCACCGAGGCCACACCTCCTTGACTAGGACTGGCACAGAGGCCACACCTCCTCGACTAGGACTGCCACCGAGGCCACACCTCCTTCACAGTTACTGACAGGCACAGAGGCCACACCTCCTTCACAGTTACTGACAGGCACAGAGGCCACACCTCCTTCACAGTTACTGATAGGCACAGAGGCCACACCTCTTTCATTGGAATCATGACCTAACTTTAGCCACTGCCTTTTCTTCTATTCAAAGCCATGTGATGAATGTTGAGCTTAAATGTTCTTTTGTGTTATGCTGGTAAAAGTTCTTGAATGTGCTGATAAAATGCTTGGATTTTTTGAAAAATGATCCTAGATCAGCACTGAGATAGCATCTGGCCTACTGGTTGGTGAGTGTGTAGATTGTGAGGTCTGTTTTTTCTTTCAGCATCAACCAGCGGGACGATCTTTATGAAAACTATGACAATGTCTACGAAGAGGTGGAGTCAATCAGCAAATTCAACTTTGGGCAAAACTCCCGCAAACGGAAAGGAGCTCCAAAGAGTAAGTGTTGAGGCCAGTAATAATCCTTAAGAGGCTGAAAGACCTGCTGCTAATGATGACGTTAACTTAAACAGGTGCTTGACCTGACATTATTTGTCTTCAGTGATATATGTTGTGTTTGTGTTTGTGTTTGTGTTTTCAGATCCCTATGCTGAGTCACCAGGGGTGAGTCAGGTTGCATTCATCATCTTCCTTGAATACATTCGTGACCAGAGGTGTGGTATTTCTTTGTTTTAATTCTTCTTTTTATTACAGAATGAGGATACACGCAAGAGTGTATGGCATGTCGCACAGTGGTATGTAGCATTTGTCATCATTTGTTGCTGTGAGTCAAATCTGCCTCTTGAAAACCATCAGTCTAGCAATCTGATGCGCTTTAGTTGTTCTGTTTTTAGCAGACGCTTTTTAAAATTGTATCTCATTTACCTGCAGGATGAACGTGACTTCTGAACCCAATGGTGTGACTCCTGCTCGCTGGGACAGGTACTACACTTTAGTCTAGGATTAAAAAAAAAAAAAACAGTGATGGCTTTCCATCCTGTTAATAAAAATTATAGAGATTGAATGAACGCTGAGTGAGTCGCAAATCCGACTAAAGATGCTTCATACTAACTCCTTCTGGTCCAACCAACCATCTGCAAGTGCAACCATGGAGTGCAAGAAACAAGCAAAGCTGCATTCATATAATTTGTGGTAAATTCCAGATGTGATTTTTTTTTTTTTTTTTTTTTTTTTTTTTTTACAATATGTGATACATTCTTTGACCTTTTTGCCCTTGAGAGAAAAACATATCTGGCTTCTCTACACAAACTGTCTTTCTCTCTGCACCGAAGACCTTCTCTCAGCATCTTGATTCTGATTGGCCAGAAGATGTTTTTCTATTTTTCTCTAATAATGTTCTATAACTGCAGCTCTGACATTAGTGCAGCTGCAAATATTAATGCGCTCTTTCGAATATGTCATTGTTTCTGTAGTAACAACGTACACAGGGACTTGTATGTATGGTGGACGCTCCATAAAAAAGGATTTAAAGCAAAATAGTGTAATCATTGAAACAGTGAGATTGTCTTTAAGAAGATGTTTATTTAACATTATTAAGGTACAAGGTACATTTATTAAGTCTTATTAGTCTTATTGGAAAATAATCAATATAACTATAACGGCACACCGCACACACATGTGGTATTCGCTCAATGATTACATTCATTTTTATTAAAAAAGTCAAACTTTTTGTCCTTTTATAGTTACCTTTATTGCAAGCTAGTTCCTCTGATCTTACATGGGTATTTTTCATATGAAGTTTTGGAATATTAGATACATACTTTATGTACTGTCTTTATAGTGCTGCATGCATCAGGAGGGAGCGCTCGAGCCCTGACCATCATGAAGAGAAAGAGGCACGGAAGAAAGAGAAGCAACGTCTGGGGCGAGAGAAGAAGGAGCAGAAAGAGAAGGAGAAGAAGGAAAACGAGATGAAAAAGAAGTTTAAAGTGAGTGATTCTATCGCAGAGATCCAGCATTTCATGCTTTGTGAGGCTTATCGCAACGTCTTAAAGCTGATTTGATGGATGCTGGTGGTCTATTTCATTTTTAAAGACTTAACCCACCCATTTCCATCGGTCCTTTTGTAGCTACATCCAAGCAAACAGCGCTCACAGTTGCACACAGACATCTGAGGGTTTTTTTTTTTTTTTTTAATCTAACTGGCTGTGCTTATTATCTTTGTGAGGATGACAAATTTGTCCAAAGATAACAAAGTACACCAGAGAAATCTAAATTATTACCTGTCAAGCAGCAACTCAAAGCAGGCTCAGCATCCATTTTCAAGTCCTTTGAATTACTCGAGTCTTGTCAATGCGCAGAAGCTACAGCAATGTTCACACTTGACTATTCAGTCTCATTCCTTGTTCTGTCTTCATTTTTATTGGCTGTTCTGTAGTTTAAGCTGTTATTACCATCAGGGGAAGTGGACGTTTTGAAGAGACTGATGGTTTTAATTTATGGTTTCGGAGACAAGGAGAGTTATAGAGACTTTTATTGTCCTTCATGTTGATTTTACTGATGGCTGTAAGGGTAGGAACTGTGGCTGAACCGTTTTGTTTAAAAAGAAAAGAACATACAACAGGTTAATAGTTTAGTTTTCCTAAATGAACGTATCCAAATGTATGACTTTTAAAGTTGATTCAAATATATACAAGATCAAATGTTGCGTATACGATGATGTAAAAGTGTTGAGGATGGTCAAATGGGCCAGAGTTCTCTCTTGCAGATCATTCAGTTAGGACCCAGCTCATGTTTAATACACCTAACACAACTTGTTGACAGCCTGTCTATCATCTTTGGGAGACTTTAATCTAAAAGGAAAAACTGTTCCGTATTAAATTATGTTGCTTCAATCTTTCCTTTTTATTCATTGCTTAATGTTAAATTTCATGCACATTTTTTGGCTAGGTCTAAAGTGTATATTATAGCTGGCAGGTTTTAGTAACTTTAAATACTAAAGGTTGCGCTTCAGAAAAATCATTTGTATTCAGATGTTAAAGAAACTAGCGTTTGTGCAGATAGCATATTATTTTGCTGCTCTCATTTCTCCCTCTGCCCCAATAGATCACCGGACAGGAGGAACCCATGTATCATGCTCGCGTGCTGCTGGGCAGCAAACTGCGCAAACATGACCTGCCGGTGAAGAGCGGGGACACAGTCAGCATCATCCGCACCACCAACTGCCCCAAAGGCAAATGGCTGGCCAGGGACTCGCAAAACAAGTGTAAGGAGGCCATGCTGGAAAAACTGCACCTACACTGAGGCTCTTTATTACAGTGCGCCTCAGTTACAGCTCCATGTTCTCCATGTTCTCACCAACCTTACAGTAGCTGTCATGTCATGATTGGGGAGGACGGGCTAGTGGGTAGAAACTGGCAAATGACCAAATTGGTAGAAAATGGGATAAATCAATCACCTCACTGCTTCACCCCCAAATGGGTTCAAATGAGCTGGTGAGGTTACTATTACTTAAATAATTTGGCACTTATTTTCCAAAATAAATCCATTTAATGATCAAAACATTAGCTACACAAACACAGTAACTTTCTTCCCCAGCAGTCAGGCGGATAAACTCGAACACTCATTGATTGGTGTTGAGGGTTAATACCTCCCCCTTGTGGAGAATCTTTAACATTTTTAGCATTTCTTTAACATCTTGAACATTTCTTTTAAGATGTAATCAAAACCATACTGTATCCATTTTAACAGTCTTCTACTGTGCATCTCCTGTTCCGGTGCGTCTGTTTGGTGTGAAATGGTGTAATGTATGTGTGTATGTATGTGTGTGTGTGTGTCTGTGTAGATGGCTATATTTCAGTGATGAATGTGGAGTTGAATATGAAGGAGATGTTGGAGTTGGGGAAACGAGCCTCGCAGGCCATCGGGAGAGGACACGGCGAGGCCGACACACTCAGTGTCAGCAGCAGGTGGAGGATCAGCCACACACACACACACACACACACACACACACACACACACCACCATCCTACTGATATGTACACTTTATTAACACACCACTGGAGGTGTGAATCTCCCTTCAGTATGATGCACATCTCAAAACACAGTATACAGTAAAGCGACCTTGAGTGTGCAGAAAGGCGCTATATAAAATAAACTTATTATTATTATTATTATTATTATTATTTATTATACAATACAATATGAAAATCATACAATGACAAGTAGAGATTTGATGCACTTCAATTTATGGCTGATCAGATATGATTCGATTTACGTTTTCCCCCACAGGGAAGTCTTCAGGACATCTGAGGATGTATTTTTATAGCAGTGGTGCCAGTTTTGTGTGTAGCATTGCTTTTGTCGAGATTTCCTGCTGAGCTTTTGTTGAAAGTGAAGTAATTCCTAATTCCTAATGGCAATATTGTTTTTAACCGCCTTCCTTTTTGACCTTTCAACCAGATGTAAGCTTGTAAATTGATGTCAGAGTTGACTGCTTGACCGATTTCCTGGTTCGATACACACCACCATTACGTTTTATTTTTTTTGTCAACTTCAAACTAAACACATACTGAAACACACATTTGCTTGGTTTCTCTTGATGTCTTACAGTAGGTGTGCTACTCCAGCAGTTACAGCAGTGTGCCACTCTGTGCCACGTTCCTGCTAGATGTTTTTCCTCTGAACGTACAGTTAGCTAGCTAGCATGAAATGGGAATGCAAATGATTGGATAGTTGATGTTTTTAAAAAAAATCTTTACAAAGCAACAGAAATAAAGGCAAAATTTAAAGCAAGCAGAATATAATATGCATATCATTGATGTTATATATACTTACAGTAGATACATTTTATCTGTGCTAGAATTGAAATGTGGCAGTTTTGGCTGGTTTTACTTAGCGGTGTTTCGAAAGTCGGTGATGAGATTTTTCTTCTGCACAGAAGACAATATCACACTGCTAACTGAATTTGCAACTTTGACAGGTCTTCACATTACAACCCGGTTCTCACAAGCAGCTGTAAGTCCCGTTGTGTCTGCATGTGTGTATGTAGGTTAATTATAATGAAACCACTTAAGCAGATTCTTGACAGTCTAGTAGTGCTGGCCTGGTTTTTTAATGATTCTTGCGTATGTTTATGATTTCTTTAACAGTTACTGATGATAGTGAGGAGTGGACCGGTGATGATGAAACAATGTCTCATTTACCAGAAAACATGTAAGTTAGAGATGAATCTCATCTCCTTTTTTTTTAATTTAGGATAAGGTTATGATTCAGATTGGTAGTTTGATGAACTCTTTTTTTTTTTTCCGTGTATCCAGGTGTCCAAACAGAGCGGTCTCAATGCCTGATATGTGTGAGTTGTGTCGTTCTTTTTCTACTCCGAGTTGTTTCCTTACTATAATTTGTCTGCACACTCAAAGTAATGCTCATCATGTTTTCACCCGTTTTTGTTCTAGTTAACGCTTTTGCCAGTAATCACCATGCTCCGAGTGTCAGCAGTGTGGAGGACGTTCCCTCACAGTAAGCTTAGTGAATTATTATATTGCATTATATGGTATTCATCCTACTGCACTGATTGGTGGAAGCCTTCTTAGTCAGCAGGTTGGGGTTTAACTAGGCATGTGCACAGGTGTTTGAATGCTGAAATCACTATTTGTGTACGGCAGCATGGTGGTGCAATGGGGTAACGTTGCTGCCTCAAAGCTCAAGGGTCCCCAGTTCAATTAAGAGGTTGAGAAACTCCATATGGAAGTAACTCATGCTCTTCTGTGTCTGTGTTTTTTCCTCTGGGTTCTCCACTTTCCTTCAACCTCCAAATAAACATGCCAGGAAGTGGATTAGCAGCACTAAATTCACAGCCTGGGTGTGGATGTGTGTGTGTATAGGACTTCCTGAATCCCATCCAAGGTGTATTCTTATCCATCACTTTTCGTATTACACCGGATGTGACTCTTGTATGTATGGAGCATTTATTTCCCTGGTTTAGAGAATGTACCATGCTGAGTGTTGAATTACCCTTTTGGTCAAAATTGAATTGGTGGGACAAGGAACTAAGGAAAGACATTTCACTACATTACATTCACATGTATATAATATGCATGTGACAAAGCGAGGATCAAGGTTCTTTATGATACACTGTATTGCCAAATGTATGTGGATACCTGACCATCACACCCAAACTGTTACCACAAATTCTGAAGCACATGTTGTATAGAATGTCTTTGGGATGAACTGGAACGCCGACTGCACCCCAGACCTCCTCACCCAACATCAGCGCCTGATCTCACTAATGCTCT
>JAKKZJ010000004.1:2862489-2872586 GCA_033441845.1 Pangasius mekongensis
AACCTTGAGAGGAACCAGGCTCAAAAGGGAACCCATCCTCATCTGGGTGCAACGGATAGTGCGATTATAAATAAATCAAATCAAATAAAACAAATAAGTCTTAAACGGCACAACTGTCTAAAGTTTTACCCTGTCGTCAAGAGATCATGAGTTCCAATTTCTACGATGCCACAGCTATCCAAAACAGCATAACTCTGGGTGAAAGATGCGGAATGTAGCAAGAGCTGAAAGACAAAACTAATAAAGCAGACAATGATGCTTTTCCCCAAACTGCTGAATCCACTTATGCGACAGAAAACGTAGCAAATTTCAATTCAATTCAATTGTATTTGTATAGCGCTTTTAACAATGGACATTGTCACAAAACAGTTTTACAGAAATAAATACATTCAGGATATAAATTGTAAAGGTATGAATTTTTCCCACTGAGCAAACCAGAGGCGAAAATGGCAAGGAAAAACTCCCTGAGAGGTCATGAGGAAGAAATCTTGAGAGGAACCAGATTCAAAAGGGAACCAGTCCTCATCTGGGTGATAATGGATAGTGCGATTATAAATAAATCCCTTCTATAACTGTGTACTACATGGATAAATAGTGCAGTTGTGATTTGGGACTTTTTGTTCTGATATATAAATATAACCGCTGTCCTTGTTCTCGTGAAAGCTTTAAAGCATTTAAGAGCACAGGAGCCTAGTGGCTCTTCACGGGCAGGTAAATAATCTCGAAGTGTTTCGTCGAGAAGTAAAAACTTTAGGGTAATTTTAGGGATGGTAAATCCATATCACCTTAACTAACAAACCTTTACTGATGTGATCAGCACTTGTTGCTGAAGCGTAGTGAAATTAGTGTATTAGGACAGTCAATCATCAGTGTAAATGAAAATGAATCTTTTTAATGAAACACATGCTAAATAACGATGCAGTCAGTCCTCTATTCGGTCTTCAAAACGGCTATACGTTCCTAAATTCAGTGCATGGTGTATTTATTATATTGAGTCTACCATGTTCTGTGTGTGGCTTTAAAGGCTGCACATGTTTGCATTGAAGTCTCTGCAGCTTTAAATGCTGCTAATCAGCTTTGTAGGCACGCAGGCTGCTGTGCTGATTACTCAAGGCTTGTCTACTCTACTCATCAGAGGAAACAAACACTCAGCAGCTGTGGACATTTGGGTCTGATTATTAATAACCTCCAGCTGGCAACGTACGGACGTCTGTCTCACCCAAAATCTTTTATATAAATATCTGCCTCAAACCATATCCAGTTCTTCAGTAATGTCACACAGACACACTGGGACTTACCGTCAGCTAAAAACATGATCCAGACGTCACTGTGTGGCTGAAAACGGCAACATTTTTGGAGAAACCGAATCTTTTGGACAACCAGAGTCGTTCCCCTGCAAATCAAAATCTAATTTTATTTGTCACACACACACACACACACACAACCATGCACAGTATGATGTGCAGAGAAAAGTTTATTACGAATGTCAGTGACATTTAAATAGAATTTACATAAACCAAAATTTTATTATACAGTTAGAAAAAGGAAAAAAATAGAAAAATATAGTATAAGGGATATAAAAGATAGGTGGCAGCAACAGTATGACTACATTTGGAATAAAGTGCAGATATGTGCAGTTGGACTGTTTGTGCAAAAACAACGAACTGTGCAACATCGTGATGAGGGAGTTGTAGGGATAGTAGCAGGAATCTAGGAGTTCTGAAATCATTTGTTCATGTACAGTAAGTGTTTCATCCGGAGTTTTAGGCTTGAGGTGGGAATTCACCGTGGATAGGATGCTGGCACATTGCAGGACACCACACACACACACACACACACACACAAAAACACACACTCACTCACTCACACATACCACCTACCAGCATGTTTTTGGGAAGTGGGAGAAAACTGGAAAACCCGACGGAAACCCGCATGTGGACATGGGGAGAACACGCACAGTAACTCCACACAGACAATAACCCGAGCTCAGGGTCACATCAGGGACAAAGCTGGAAGTTATGTTTTATATCTAAATTTATAAATGATGCCCTGGGCTGGCATCACATCCAAGAAGTATTCCTGCCTCATACGCAGTGTTCCCAGTGTTCCGAATTCACCACGACCCTGACCAGGATAAAGAATTTATTTGAAGTGAATGAGATTTTCACTGAGATTTTTTTTTTTTACTAAATTGTTTATCTAAAAATATGGCCAGGCACTAAATATCTCACGTGTTGTTTTAAAAACCTGCAATGTTTTTGGCGGAAATTGTGATCACTTGTTTTAAATACATGTAGAGGGCACAGTGGTTTAGGGGTTCGCATGTTTGCCTCGCACCTCCGGGGCTGGGGGTTCGAATCCCTCTGCCTTGTGAGTTTGCATGTCCTCCCCATGCTTCAGGGGTTTCTTCTGGTTTCCTCCCCCAGTCCAAAGACGTGCTGTAGGCTGATTGCCATTTACAAATTGTACGTTGTGTGTGTGATTATGCCGTCCCCTGCCTTTTGCCCTGAGTTCCCTGGTCTAGGCTCCAGGCTCCCCCAAGACCCTGTGTAGGATAAGTGGTATGGAATGGTTGGAAGCTTGGATTATCAGAATTATGGGTGTACATCTATTAAATCAATTAAAGGAAAAACCAACATAAATTGTGTTCGTAAGGTGTCGGGCCACCACAAGCGAACAGAACTGCTTCATAGAGTCTACAAATCTCTGGAACTGTACTGTAGTGACGAACACTGTTCTTCCAAAAGACTGTCCTGAGTTGGTGTTGTGGTGATGGTGGAGGACAGCGCTGTCTATCACGTCACTCCAAAACCCTCCCATACAGTAGGTGTTCAGTTGGCTTGAGATGTGGTGAGTGTGACGGTCATTGCATATGATTTACATCATTTTCATCCTCACCAAGCCATTCAGTGAGCCCTTGTTGCCTGTCAGAGAGGGTGTGGTCATCCTGGAAGAGACCACACCCATCATAAGATGAAGGTGATCAGGCAGAAGAACTTTAGATTGATTTGCAGTGACGCTTCCTTCTATGTGCACAAGTAGAGCATCGGCAAAAATAAATAACTGCCCCTCACAGCATAACAGAGCCATTGGTTTTTCCTTTAATTTGTCACCTGTCTGTGGCATATGGTCTGGTTATAAATTCTGAAGGGACAAGGAAGACAAAACTATAAAATTACACACATTTCTAAAAAAAAAAATATGCATTTGGATTTGGATATGCAAGTTCTATTACAGACGATTTTAGGTCTAGACAGACCCACGCAAACACGTCTTTAACCACACGCCCTCACATATATGCACACGTGTACACACACTTATCCTGCCAGACCTGGAAAATATGTGTTTGGATGTAACCCAGAATTATAGCAGATGCTGGCCTCGATGGGAATGCAGGTTCATTTACCTCATGTTTCTCATAATAAAAACACATTCTCAAAGAGAGAAAAGCTAAGATCTGAGTAAAGAGTGTAACCCATATTTATTTCAAACAGCGTTCTGAATAAAATCCAGCAGCGTGTGGGTAAACCTGTGCCAGAGTAGAGCAATTTGTCTCAACGTGAACCATGGCCTGGCATTTACTGAAGTGTTTAGCGTGTGCAAAAAGAGTAAGAAAGTCACTGACTGGTTAAAGCACTCGTCATTCGCCAGATGTATTTGAAATGGTGGGTGTAAAGATAATAATCCAAGCTCACCAAATCCAAGCTACAATACCATTCCGACTACATTCTTTTCATGCATAGTGCCCACACATCTGGAGGCTGTTTTCAGGAAAATAGCACCACCAGATCACTTTAGACCATTACTGTAATTTAATGAATTAATCGATAATATTTTCTGATTGCAGTATGCAGCATATCTCTGGTATGTCTTTACAAACTTTCCTTTCAAATTAGCAAATTAAATAAAAATTTTTTTTGTCAGACTCCAATGAACGCTTTAGTATTCTTTTTTTTTTACCTCCCAAATCAGTTGCATCGCTCCTAAAATACATATATTGTACACTGTACATCATGATTATTGCTATGTGTTGTTTAAAATTGATCATTTCTACCATTTTTGCTATCAACATCAAATATTTAGACCTGAGTGTTAACCAGTTTTGTTTATTCACTGTAAGAATTTCTTTTACAGCTATGGGTTATCATTTTTACTCATGGTAGTCCTTCACTTTTGGTATCACTTATTAATAGTGATTCCCATCAAGATGTGTTATTTATTCATGCTTTTCAGCTCTGATGATAATTATAGTCACTTTTAGAACTGGCTATCAGGGTGAGAGGATTGTGAGATATTTCATTTCATGTTTAATTTCATTCATTGTTTCCACTGAACAGCTCAAATTTGTGTGAACTTACAAACAATGCTTCCATGTAATGTGTTTTTTGTTTGTTTGTTAGATTTTCTCTCTTTTTTTTTGCTTGTTTGTTTGAGAAAACTGACTTTCCTGAGTGTTTAGCAGTGGTTCTGGGAAGTTCAAACTTGCTTTTAAGCCTGAAGGCAGGAAACATGGCAGAAAGAGAGAGAGAGCAAGAAAGAATTGTATATTTGCTCTATTTTTTTTCTCAGTTATCTACTCTGGAGCCTTATCAAAGTTCCCATCAGCAGGTCTAACTTTTATTGCTTCAGACCAGCTGATTTATGATCTGCTAATGATTCCTAAGAGAGTTAAACGTCCCTATAAGGGCAGCCTGCAGTAAACACTCCGAGGCTGTTTAATGCTCCTGCTGATGTTTCCCGCAGTAATTAAGTCTGTTGTGCTCTGGAGGATTGGTGCGGTGCTGAAGGGGTTCCAGCTGCATGAGCGGGGTTTAGAGAAAGACACAGTCAAATCAGACCATATAATAGCCTCATGCTCCTTGAAAATAAATAAAAAATTAGGAAAATATTTTCCCCGACGAAATTTCTGTGCGACATCTTTTCATAAACAGACTCCGCACACGCGCCCAGATCCGTATCTAACATAGCAGATATACATCAGCCAAATTACTCCAGGTAATCTCATGCCATGATCTCCTCTCCCTTCTTCCTCTTTCCCTTAGCTGGTTTGCCGTTTCTGATCATCGAGTCCAGCGCTGTCCGGCCGTACCGCCGCGGCTTCTATTGCAGCGACGAGTCCATAAAATACCCGGCCAAAGATGGAGAGACCATCAGCGACGGGGTTTTATCCGCTGTGGGCACGCTCATCGTCATCCTCTCAGTAGGTTTCTCTTTATTTTGGGGTTCGGGGCGTTGATTTGGGGGTGGGTGGACATGAGTGAGTGTGCGAATGTGTGTGCATGTTGTCCCATCCAGGGTGTGTTCCCGCATCACACCCAGTGTTCCCGGGATGGAATCCGGATCCACCAGTTTACATTTTTTAAAATTTACTCATTTGGCTGATGCTTTTATCCAAAGCGACTTACAACTGAGCTGAGCAGATGAAGCTAAAGATAAAGCACGAACTGAAAGATCCCATTCTTTTAAATGACTTCTAATTAATTGTTAAAGAATCCTAAAGAGTGTGGTGACTGGAAGGTTCTGAGTTTAAAGCCTGAGAATTGAATTACAAACAAAGGCACTTAACCCTAGATTTCTCAGATATCTTCTTGAATTCTGCCTCTCAGCCAAGCTGCTTTGGATAAAAGCATCTTCCAATACACTTAATAGCAACTGACTTTTATTGTGCAGGTTCAGTGCAATGTTATGTGTCAGAAATGTCAGACAGGGTTTACTGCTGTCGTTTATCAAGTAGTTTGTTCATGAGTAACCTTCAGTAGTCTTGCAATGTTTTCTTTTGGATTCTTCTTTCTGGAACTGAAAGTCTGTGGACAGACAGAAGACTCCCTCATCTGGGCCGCATTCTGAGTTGTTTTTTTCATGAGTTGTTTTCAAAAAAGACATTTTCATTTCCTAGAAAAGAGTGAGTGTGTTGCGGTCGATGGCAAGTTAACTCGTCTGAGGAATTTTCAGGCGGCGCAGAGTCGGACCCGTATAGGCCAGGTGTTTCCGTGCAAGAGTTCTGACGGAGGATCGCATTACAGCCTTCATCAAAATGTGAAACTGGTCCCAGACCAGCGCTAGTACTCTGAGAGGCCCCAGACTTCAGACTGGAAACCAAACAGCATACCATCTGCGTGAGATTCAACAGCTAGCTCAGCGATTCTCTTTATTAAAACCAGCCACATCCCGCTATTCTCCCTCGCACACGTTTCTCAGCTTAGCGGGGAACAGACTGGGGGAGGGAGAGTTGAGCTGAGACATATGGTTTCAATTATATATATATATATATATATGTATATATATGAAGAAAATGATGTTTAAATGTGACTCGAATACCTAAAATTCCGTAAGTCTCCTGGACATGGTTGACAAAATTATATGTACAAAATCTGCATGTGCAACAAGGAAGATTAATGTTACTAAAACAGATGGAGTAATTACAGCTGAGGAAGACAGCCAAAAAGATGTACACTCTCAGTTTTAGTGTATGTTTTGCCTGTTTAGCTAGTTTCCACCAATTTTTGTTAAGTATACTCTAGTAAATAAGCTTTCACCAGATGTTTCCCCTTTGTTTTCCTAGTTTAAATGTAGAATATGTAAAATTATATGCAGTACAAAGTGCCTTTGTATTTACTCCAACATACCTTAATGCTGATGTACAGACATTGGGCCTCATTTATCAAGCTGGATACAAATGGGTTTAGGCATAAATCATTCGTACGAGCATTCACACAAGAAATTTGGTATTCATGAAAATTCCAGTAATTTGAGGGGAAAAAAGAAGACCATATCCTACACATGCTCGTGACTGTGTGTAAATTTACTCATAAGAACACTACCTAATGTAAAACTTGATTGATCGGTTTCAAATCATATCACTTGCAAAGGAGTTACTGCATTTTAATATGCGGATGATGCTGTCGAGTTTAAACTGCTAATTTATTTTGATTAGCCTACACTGAAAGAAATGTAGACTATAAATTCACATATATGCATCTATGGTCTGTGCGTATGGTAGCTATAAGCCGAGGCATTGCAAATGGCAGAACTGACATTACTGGAAGAGTTAACACAAGCTATGCATAGGCTGGAACTTAAATTTAGAGACCAGTATGGTTTTTTTTTGTTTCTTTTTTTGTTTTTTCGGTGTATGGAATCTTCTTATAATGCTGTCCAACACTTTAGAGCCAGCACTAATTTGGTCCAAGTTTTGTCCGTGACTGGATTTCTTGCTACTGGCACATTTCAAAGAGTTTTTCTAGTTTGGGCAGTTAAGTAGTCATTTTGGCTTTCCACTCTGTGAGCATTTCCTTTTATGGAGTTTTGTGGGCGTCACTAAATGCAAATCAGCTGCGACTTGCACGACCCAGTAATTTATGGCTGATTGACATTTTCTAACATGCGCACACGAGGACGAAGAAAATCTGTGATTTGGAATCTTCTGTAAATCCAGTGGAAATTTTTAGTTCAGTTGATCTACCGTAAACATTTACACACAACTTTACTAAAAGGTTGGCCCACTGGTTTGTGCTCTTCTCCAGATTGTGTTTTAAAAGTATTTTAGTGTAGTCCAGGTCATTTTATTATTTGAGAAGCTCAAATTGTACATAGCATATGGGTTCATTGAGAAATGTAATAGGAAATGAGCTAACGAGTGAAAACTAGCGATCAGGTAGCATGATCTTATGCTAAGCCCACTTACATTCAACTGATCTTTAACCCTGTTATCTCTTCACTTTGACTTTCCACCACATGTAGATCACGATAGGCGAGAGCTACCGGATTCACTTCCTCCATGAGGGCTCCAACGCGTTTGTAAGGAACCCCTACCTGTCGGCCCTCTACAAGCAGGTTGGGGTTTTCCTCTTTGGCTGTGCCATCAGTCAGTCCTTCACAGACATTGCCAAGGTGTCGGTGGGCCGCCTGCGTCCTCACTTCCTGGATGTGTGCAGGCCTGATTTCTCCCGGATTAACTGCTCGCTGGGTTACATCACCGAGTACATGTGCACAGGGGATGACAACAGGGTTCAAGAGGCCAGGTATGACATATGGACCATGTTGTAGGTGTAAATACATCCATAATGTCTATGTGTACCTCATGTTATGTTACTGCTTACATCATATATTCAGTTCACTGTCGAATTCGGTATAGGAACATGAAGGTTCTGGAGAAACGTTGTCTCATTTCACTGTGTACTGCGTCAGCTATATATAGTTGAAATGACAATAAAAGCCTCTTGACTTGACTTGACTTGAACACAATACAACTAATAGAAGTTGAAGGAAATTTAATACATTTAAAACTCTGTGTAAAGACTAATTTGTATCAGAGTTAATATCCGGGTTTATCTAATGAAGTCTGGCTTTCTATTAATTAAAATCCAATTTTGACTCCAACGTAAAGCAAATAAATATAAATGTGAACGATTTGCATTATTGTCCTTCTACTAGCCAGTGTGTCTGTGTAACTGTATCTGCAGTTACATAAGGATATTAGCATGTTCCCTTTAATCTGATAACAGAGCTGTATTATCTAGGCTAATGCCTTTAAGCAAAACTGATGGATGTGCAAAAGTGCACCTGTTAGCATTATAAGAATCTATGTAAGATTATGCTAAACCGTTTAAAGATCAAATGCTCTCTCAGACAGACAAAATAGCTATTACTCCCTCTCTCTTTGTGGGTAACAGGAAAAAAGTGTGGACATATGTTCAATCAGTCCTTCACATTTTGTCCATAATGACTTTGTTTCCTCTATACATTTGACTTAAATCCATATTTCAGTGTTGACAAAGCCCTTAATCTCCTCTCTCTCTCTCTCTCTCTCTCTCTCTCTCTCTCTCTCTCCACAGGAAGTCCTTTTTCTCGGGCCACGCCTCTTTCTCCATGTACACCATGCTCTATTTGGCTGTAAGTACCTCAAATCTTCTGTAAGAATTGAGTCATTTTAAATTGTACTCCAAACTTTAGTCTGTCTAAACTTTAATTTAGCCTCCAAAGCAGCTGCAAAAATTTAATTGCTTTGCTTTAAAAAAAAAAAATTAAACCCACCTGGAGGATTTCTGTTGTGTATACTCACTCTAGTCCGATGTGTGTTTGTGTAGCTGTACCTGCAGTCGAGGTTTACCTGGGAAGGAGCACGGCTGTTACGGCCTCTGGTTCAATTCACACTCCTCATGATGGCCTTCTACACCGGTTTATCACGGGTCTCTGATCACAAGCACCACCCCACTGATGTGCTGGCTGGTTTTACCCAGGGAGCCCTGGTGGCCTACTGCGTTGTAAGGACACACACTCACGTTTGTCTTCCTACCTCTGTGAAGGTCTTCTATTGGCAGAATTATTAATGCAACTAATACATAAATCTAACCCTAAACATAACCCCAATAACCAAACAGAAACCATTTGGCTCTTTTATCATTATTATTATTAAAAATCTTAAAAAGCTTAAAAAAAACACCACCACAGCTTTCTTCATGGGGACTAGCCAATATTCCTTTTCTAGATACTGAGATACAAAAATATACAAACCACTGTGGAATTTGAGTTATTCATCATGAATTTGACAATTCATCAATATATTAGTCAAATGTACACACAGAAATGTAACGAGTCAGAAATGTATTTGAATAATTTGTTCAAATCTTAGCTCCTGCCACTAAGCATTTTGTTTCCTAGTTGTCCACTCGAGATTCCTGTTAGCACAACATGTGAATGAATGTTTGTAGGGTTTATGTGGAATAATCATATCAGTAACCACCAGATGAACTAATTCGATTTTGGAATCCAAACAGAGTCAAAGGTCACAGCAAGGTCAAAAGTCTGAAATGTTCTTCAGTAGGTTCCTTCTTGTTTGAAATATATTTTTAAGGGTATTTCAGAATTGGAAAGATGAAGGAATAGACATGTTTGCATCAGAGGCTTCCCTGTCAGCGCCATTTGTGACAGAAAATTATATATACATAATATGTGTGTGTGTTATATGTACAGTCATGTGAAAAATTAGGACACACCATGAAAGCCTGTTTTTTTTATAGTTCATAGTTAAACATATGGACATTTGATCTTCATTTTAACAATATTGGGAGATTCAAGTAATATAACTAAACAAATAA
>JAKKZJ010000004.1:2874437-2891403 GCA_033441845.1 Pangasius mekongensis
ATACCAGTAAATCCACCAAGGACTGGCTGAAAAGTAAAAAATGGAGAGTTCTGGAGTGGCCAAGTCAAAGCCCAGATTTAAATCCTATTGAGATCCTGTGGGGTGATTTGACACAGACTGTGCGTGCAAGAAACCCCTCAAACATCACACGGCTGAAAGAATTCTGCATTGAGGAGTGGGAGAAACTGTCTTCCAGTCGATGTCAGAAACTGGTCGATGGCTACAAGAAACAGCCAAAGGGGGAAACACTAGCTATTAGGGCATAGGGTGTCCTAACTTTTTCCTCAGTTGAAATATTTTTGTTGATTTCTTTTGTTTAATAAGTGAAAACAAAGTGATTTTTTGTTGTCTACATGCAATTACATCACTTTCATCTACAGGTACAAATTAAAACAAGATCAGAAATTTGACACGTTGCCATTTCTTAATAAAGAACTGAATATTTAATGGGGTGTCCTAATTTTTTCACATGAATGTATATATAGACACAGTAGAAGACACAATAGAATGTCCACAGTGATTTCTATGAATGTCAAAAATATTTTTCTTACGTTCACGATGACCGATAGATCTTTGTCGTGAACTCTACTGTATATATGCATAGATTCTCATACATACAGTGATAAACTGGCAGATCATGCACTAACACGCACAATCTTTCCTGTTCCTCTGAATAGCTCTAATAATAATTTTTGCTCTTCCCTTTTTTTCCTCTCCCAGGTATTCTATGTTTCTGACCTCTTCAGGGCAAAGGACAGAGGCTCTTCCCTCCCACCAACTCCTATAAAGAAAGACCTTCTACCCACTGTGGAACGGAACAACCACCTCACCTTAGCATGACTCTAACAGCCTAGGATGCGCTGAGGTGCCGGTGCACACGGACTGGAGTGGCCCTGGGCTAGCACTGGCTTTGCCTATCAGCAGACTGGCCTGCACTGGACAGATGTAAACCACATGTGAAGCTTAATGTGCCAAATCAATGGCATGTTGGAACTCAGGCCCTCCAATGTTAACTGCTAAACCTGAGAGGCCATTCCAGAGCTGCACCACTAAGATGAAGGAGCCTGTTGTTTTTCTCTTCAACCTTAATCGTGAATCTCGACAACTCAAATGGACAGCAAAGCTATTTCTGAGAAGACATGGTTGTTTAACCTTAAGTGAAACAAATTCCTAGCCCAGAGGAAGGATTTTTAACAGAAGTGCTACATGGTGGACTGTGAATATTATTTGAGAATGTAGCGCAGTATTCAAACCTCACGTCTAACTACACTTGAATGTTCGGTAAATTATAAAATGCCTTGATCTGTTACTTACGAAAGCCCTGAACCACATGTTGTAGAAAAAACCTGAGATGTTATGTAGTTATTGTGACTTAATATCTCACTATTTCAAGATGACATTATTTTCGACTTTTTATTTAATTATTTCAAGATACACTCACTGACCAATTTATTAGGAACCCCTTTATATCTGTTCATTCATGCAACTACCTAATCAGGGTATCACAAGGCAGCAGCTCAGTGCATAACTGCATGTAGGCATGAGTCAAGAGCATCAGGTAATATTAAGATCAAACATCAGATTAGGGGAAAAGTGACCTCAGTGACTTTGATCATGGCGTGGTTATTAGTGCCAGACAGGCTTGTTTGAGTATTTCAGAAAGTGCTGATCTGGGATTTTCACAGACAACTGTCTCTAGACTTCACACTAGAGAATGTTAAGCAGTAGTTCACTGAATGGACACACCTCGTTAATGAGAGAGGTCAAAGGAGAATGAACAGACTTGTTCAAACTGACAGGAAGGGTACAGTTACTCAATCACTCTTTACAACAGCTGTGAACAGAAAAGCATCTCCGAATGCATAATGTTACCCAGTTTTAGAATGGGGTTCCTAATAATTTGGTGAATCTGAGTGTATTTTATTATTATTTGGACTTATCATGAGATATCATGAGCTATAGGATATTAATTAAATAAAAGATTAAGTTAAAAGAAACAAATAACTTGCGGTTCAGGGCTTCCGTAGATTCTAAGTAATGGTACTAGACTGATATATCAGACTGATATTGGTCAGGAATATTGTGGTATCAGATAGGATTAGACATATTTTGTATTAGAATTGCCCATCTGAAGCACATCATTGGCTATTGGCTGATTCTCAGAGATCTAACAGTGAATAAGACTAGCAGGGGCTGGTTTTCAGATCTCTTTCATACCGGGTCTTCATCATCACCAACACCACCACCAGTGCCTCTTTCTGAGTGAAATATTCTTTAAATAGTGTTCATTTGCAATTTGAGGTGTGTGACGTATGACAGGAGCGGGGTTTCAATCTGCTGGTTTAAGATGAATCCCGACAAAAAGAAGCACAGTTCCTGTGTTATTTACCTTTAAGCCAGTGTTCTTTTACTCGATGTATGTACTGAATGAAGTGTATGAGACCATAAGTGTGAGAGACCACTATAAATGTGTCTCAGTGAAACTTTTGTGGCTGGGAACCTACAATTCTTTAAAAAAAAGGATAAATATATTTTTGTGTAATCAAAAAGACTGTGGAAACATGTTGTGATACCACTTGATGAATAAAGGTACATTATGACTAAAGTGTTAAATAAAAAAATCTGTTTTTTAAACCATTTATTTATTTAAACATTGGAACTAATGACACACCAAGGTCCTGTCCATGGTATACAGATATTTAAAAAAAAAAAAAAAAAAATTTCTCTGCTCTGTTTTCGTGGAAACAGCGTTCTGAGTCACAAGGTTTTTCACGGTTGTGGATCAGGTTGTTACTTTGCAATCGGTTTCAAATTTATTATTTAATAGCATGCTTGTAAATGTTATTTCACTTGGTTTTATTATTACATCCTCATGCGAAGGTGCTAGAATATGATACACACTGTACTTCTCCTGAAGCCACTGCTTTTGTGGTACAAACTGAACTTTTTTTTATTAAACCCAGGCATACACTTCGTATTGAAGTGTAACCATAAGTCAGTCCACGCATATTAATCCTTGTGTTTGCCTTTGCCTTAGGGCACGTTGGTGTTTTTTCCACATTTCACCTTGTCTACCGCTCAGGACTCATGCTCTTAATGTTATTTTTTGAGGCATTTGATGTAACAGTCTTCACCTACTGGGCTGGTGTACTTATGTTAGTGTACATAACATAAGTAAACACTGTTAATGTGTCGAATTTTGTGAAAACGGAGGGATAAAGACTACATTTTCAAAATCTAAATAGAGAATAACAAAATAAAAATAAATAAATACCATAACTGGACAGTTGAAGATTAGAAGAAGGTCACCTGGTCTTTTTCCAGGAGTCTGTCCACTGTAGCCTCAGATTCCTGTTCCTGGCTGACAGAAGTGTAACCCAATCATCTGCTGTTGTAGCCCATCTGCTGTGCATTCTGAGATGCTTTTCTGCTCACCACGGCTGTAAAGAGTAGTTGAGTTACTGTAGCCTACCTTTTAGCTCAAACCATTCAGTCTGGCCATTTTCCTCTGTCATCTCTCTCAACAACAAGGCGCTTCCACCCACAGAACTGGATGTATTTTTGTTTTTCACACTATTCTGTATAAACTGTTGTGTGTGAAATTCCCAGAAGATCAGCAGTTTCTGAAACACTCAAACCAGCCCAATTGGCATCATCAGCTGTGCCAGGGTCAAAGTTATTTAGGTGACATTTTTCCCCATTCTGATGTTTGATGTGAAGCTCTTGACCTATATCTGAATGATTTTATACATTGTGCTGCTGCCACATGATTGGCTGATTAGATAGCAGCATGAATGTGCAGGTGTGTATGTGTTCCTATTAAAGCATAGGGTGAGTTTTTGCACGGACAGGACCTTAATGATTCTTGCTATTTTCCTTGAAGCAGAGCCTTAGGCCTACAAATTGTTCTCATCATGCACTTCAAACACACACCAGAGAAAAACATTTCTTTTTTTGGACCATTTTGGCCACTCTAATTTGATGCAGTAGACAGGAATTCTGAAAGGAAGTGGGTTCCTCCGGAAAAAATCACAGTCTGATTCAAAGTGCTTTTACTTGTGTGGTATTTTAACTGGACCCAGACCACGGAATGCCCTTCATGTGGCAAACTCACATCTCACTTTCTCATACACCCCAACATCCCCCGACATGGGGGCTTGAGAATAAAACACTTCAGCCCGCATTCTTCCACACTCCGCTTCTTTAGTTCAAACAGACTTTCTCAGAGTTCAAAGACGTAACAAAATGTTTATCTTGTGCATCTATGAATCACTTTGTTGTCTTTCCAGTGAGAAATGCTTTTTATTTTGTGCTTAGCACTTCAATCACCCTGGTCAGCATTTCTTTCCTGTAAAACTCCTGCTCGTTAAATTTCTTGCAGATGCTACAAGCTTTATTTGCATTACGGAGGAACGAGCAGACAAAACACTAGCGTGAAACAATATTTACCAAACATGTCTGGGATTTAACCAGAGCAACGTTACACATACGTGCCCTTCTAACCACAATAAATGATTTCAGCATACCATTCCAGACTTCATCAAAGAGGCTCATCAAAGAATAAAGGATGAGAAGAAAAGAAAAAAAGGCCTTTTTTCCACAAAGTCTCAAAAGTTCATTTGGCATATTTTTCACCCAGTGACACAAAATTAAGCTCTTTCACTGCCAGAAACAGCATAACTTTGCTTAGAATCTTTTTGCGAATCTTGAGTTTTTACACTCAAATCAAAATCTACAGGTTTCCTGCAGAAATAAATGTACAAGAATGTAGAGAAAAACATCTCTTACACTCTCATAACACCGGGTGTGCGCAAGGAAACCATTCTGCAGACCCACACCCAGAGAAATAGTAAATCCATACTCGACACTCCTCATTTTCTGTTTTCCTTCTTCTGTTTTTCTTCCAACGAGGAATTTGCACAAATGACCTCCACATGTTACAGAGATGTTCCCATGGGAAGCAGGCCAGCAGTGTAATATTGCTGACTGGACACAAAACCAAACTTGATCATGGGGCGACCCTTCTGTAGTGTAGCAACACTCCAGACAATTCAAACCATGTGTCGGGAAATGTGGTTTGAGATGAAACGGGCAACGTATTTCTATATGTGTTTAGAAACCAGATCAGAAATCGGCTCTCTGAGTTCCTGTGTAGTGCAGAATAACAAAGCTGACCAAACCCATGCTTAAACTCAAGCAGTCAATGGGCCTCACTTATGAATACTTTAGTAAAGCTGTGTATAAATGTTTTCGTAGTCCAACCTGGACTAAATACTAGCACCAGGGTTTACAAATGTCTCGGTAATGGTGATTTTATTTATACTCATGCGCATGCGTTGATAAATGCCAGTAAGCTGTAAATGACCAAGCATGTACATAGCACAGCTGATTTGCTTTCAGAAAAAAAACAATGTTCAGAGTGAGTGGAAAACATCCTAGTCAGGATCATTGCCGATCCGGAGCCTTTGCCAGGAATTTGGGATGCCAGTCCATCGCAGGACACCATGCACACACATTCATTATTTTAGCCAGTGTGTTTGGGTAGTGGGAAAACCCCAAGAAACACGATGAGAAACTTGGGACCCTGGAGCTGTGAGATGGCAACGCTACCTGCTGCAACACCAAGCTGCCTGGGTGCCATTACTTTTGTCTTAGCTCTTGTAGGACACAAAATTCTTTCTCATATGACTGGATTTTGCATGAATACCACATGTGATTTTAATAACATTTTATGTACATACAATAAATGATACTTTGGAACAATTTTCAGTTATTTTAAAAGAAATCAACAGGAAATTCTCGTCTAACAGTGGAACCGGTTTGGGGTCTGTAGGTGTAAAGTTCATAAATATTGCTCCATTAAATAAACATGATGGTAAGCATTTGCCTAACACTTGAGTAATTGAACAAAGTGTATAAAGTACAGCTCTGATTTGGTCATAAGGTAGAAACTGTGGAGGTTTTTGTACACTTGAAGGGATCCCAGAATGCAAAAAGTTTGAGACATCCTATCCTAATTAATGCAGAGCACCCACAATGCACTGTACAGGCATGCGATGTTCAGGGAACAGGATACCAGTACGGTGCCATTTTAGATCTGACCCTTTTGATTTTTTAGCTAACTATGCACTCTAGCTCACTATCATTAAGTTCTTATCAAATTTTAATCTTCCTATTTTTATTCATTTTACAGTTTGATATATACCATAAACAGTACGATAGTGTAGCAGATAACCTTACTGGCTCACAGCTTCACGATCCCAGTCTCAATCCTGATCCCAGGCTGCCGTCTGTGCGGAAATTTGCATTGTCTCCCTGTGTTCATGTGGGTTTCCTCCAGGCTCTCTGGTTTCCTCCCGCTGTTCAAAAACAAGCTGGTATGTGGACTAGCGACTCTAAATCGACACTTGTAAACAAGTATGTGAATGCTTGTGTACAGTGTCATCCGATAGACCGGCGTCCCATTTACGATGTATTCTTGCCTTGTGCCCAGTGTTCCTGGGACAGGCTCCAGATCCACCATCACCCTAAACCAGAATAAAACAATTACTGAAGCTGAATGAATTAATTTAAATTGTTTTTAAAAAATGAAACTGAAAACAAATTACCTAATGGCCCTCACATACAACAGAGTAAATGGTTGTTTCTCCAAGCCCTTGCATTTCTAGTTCTGTCCCAGTGGACTGGGTGGACAAGCCCACTGCAACCACTCCATCTCCACCAAAACTCCATCACTATGAATGATTCATCACACTCCTCTAGAGTAAAAGACTCCCTACTCGCAGCTTTGACCTTGTCTGGAGGCCAAGAATGTCAGAGTCTGGCAACATTATGAATGAACTGTGGCAGGAGTAAAGACTGAAGTCTTCCAGCTCTTCACTGCCAGAATACTAAAACGTGATCATGGCCTGTTCATTTTAAAGCTCTCGGGTAAACATTGTGACCTGAATGTAGGACGCCTGTTCTCAGTTACTCTTGCACTTCACTCCAAGATTTGCAGCAATGGAGATTCAGCCTTGAAGCTCAGAGCAGAAGCCACCCAGATCTCTAGCCCCAAATTGAGTCAAACCATATTCATGTATATGGTCAGTGTTCAAGCTCTCTCGGTGGCAGTCTAGATTTCACCCATCAGTTTTTGAATATTAAACCAGCAAGTCCATGGAGCTCATCTTGTTCCAAAAGTATTAAATAAAATCACAAGCAAAATACAAAGACAGCTCCAGGTTCCCTGGTTCATGCTTGAGTTACTGTCTGTGCAGAGTTCTCCCTGTGTGTGTGGGTTCCTGCTGGGTTCTCCGGTTTCCTCCCACTGTCCAAAAACAGAACTGGTGACTCTAAATCACCGCTAGGTATGAGTGGTGTTCCCGGAATAAGCTCCAGATCCACCGCCACCCTGACCAGGATAACCAGCAGTTACTGAAGATGACTGAATAAATGCAATCTCTAAATCAGATGGAAAATATACAAAATATTAAGAAAACATGTAAAAGTAGGCAAATTCAGAGTCTACAGGAGTTTCAGTTGTTCCGACCTTTTAACTTACAAGTCAGTGGGTTATGTACTGTGCAAAATACGATGCACTTTTCATCTTCATATCCTAATAACAACAGTGCGCAGCTGTTCTTGATTTAATGCATGAAAGACTTAGGAATAAGTCAGAAAAGTCATTGCAGTGAAATACTAAACAGTAGGGGACATAATAATGTGGAGTGTGTAATAAGAGTAAAATCTAAGAAGTAGATCTCGGGTTGAGCAGTGTGGTCAGTATGAGCTCAGCCCTCTGGGGCAGGCAGAGGAAGTCTTGTTTAATGACAACACTTGAGCTTATTTATTCAAGAACATGAATGTGCTCTGAATCACCTGACCTTCAACCTCCATGAGCTCCAGGTGTACAAAACAGAGTAACAGGGTCAGGTCTCAAAACAGATTTAGTATTGCTCAGGATTATAAATGTGATTTAGACAGGCTGAAAGGAGCTGGTGCTGGATCAGCCCATGCACTCTGAGAAACATTATACAAGACGTATTCAGTATCACTCCTGAGGGAACTGTTTCCCCGCTAAGGCATATCTCACCCACCATGTTGGCTGTCAGGTGTTTCCTAGTGACATTATAACACTAGAAACTATAAAAACTATTAGTGTTGAGCAATACATTGTATCACAAGGTCTCATTGATGCTAAATAATTATGATGTGGGGCATTTTAGTTTCTCATCCAAATGCATTTTGGGGAAAAAAGGACGATAGAGTAAATAATCCACCTTGTTTATGTTCATTACACACTCAAATATATTTCACACACTCCTTCTCAATCACTCCTGATTATGTTGATGTGTAACGGATGTGTCTGAGGGGGTGTGTGCAATACAATTCTGTGTATGTTTCTTACACTTGGTGGTGCTGTTGTTCTCAGTTCCACAAAATTCCAAAATGATCTTTGCTAAAACATTTCACAACTGCTGGTCCATTTGTACCAGCTGGAAGGTTTGCTTCCACCAAACTGGGAGGAAATTTGTCATTTGTTTCGTACATGTAGGTAACACTTTATTTAACCTATACATGGCCTTAATAACATTCTTTTATACAGCAATGCTGAAGAATTTATGAAAGACTTATGTCAAAACTCACGAGGTGGCAGGTTGACTTTGTCCTTGCATTAAAGAGAGAAGCGAGAACAAACCTAGATTATCATTATGGATCAACTGATTGAGTCACTCTAGTTTTTTTTTTATCCTTGTCTTGGATGTTACTACACAGCACATTCATGTCACGTCAGTAAACAGTAAGTTTTAGAAGGTTTAAGCCTATATAGGACTTCCTAACCGTGTTATAAATGCTCATTTGTTTGCCACTATAGTCTCGTCAGTTGAAGAGAGTTCAATTCCATGCATCTATAAAACACAGATAGAGTAAACCCACCTTTCTAAAGATAAGATGAATGTATATATTACAAAAGTCAGTTACAAAAGTCTCAAACAGTTGACCCTTAATGATAAATGAGGCACCTCCTATCTTATATATCACTTAAAGACAGTGCAGCGCATTGTAAACACGTAATGTTTGGCTGAATGAGGCGGATGCAAGTGCAGGTGCTTGGAATATGTTCTACTGAGTACAAACCCAGAGACATTATTAACGTCCATCATGGAGGTCAATACACGGGCAGGATAATCCATAATCATAATGGAATACCAATCAGTAAACATTGAACTACCCAGGGGTTCCACCAGCTTAACATAAGTGCTATCACAACCTAGTTTTTGTATACAATTGACCACTATGTTTGGGTTTACCAACTATGAAAGAAATCAACAGTTGCACCAAATGACAGAGCATAAACGAAGCTTAAGTTACAACTTAAAAGGTATACCTAGCCCTTAGTAGGTGCAGCTTTCTCCAGATCCGTGAAGAAGCTAATGACAAGATGGGGAAGCAAATCAGAAACCAAAACAAAAGCACGTTGTGCTTGTCGCCACAGGAACCATGACAGGAAGGGGGAATCCATAACCATAATCCAAGCCATGTCATGTCACGATAAATACTTAATACTTATGTAATGCTTGTGAGTGAGATATGAAGGCCCAATGTATCTACCCTTCAAATAAATTGTTCCCAAAAGTGCTCTAAAATCCTCAAAGCGTGGATGCACATGGCCTACATGCACATGGCCTACAAACGAAAAGCATGAGCTAACACTCAAGTTGAGTAAAAAAAGTAATAAAAGTGTTTATTTTTCCAAGTCCAACTCCCTGCTACATACTATCCATTCTCTCTGTCTCCCCCGTTCCTTTTTCTCTAGCCGAAGCTCACGCACCAATCCTTTCTAGCAGTTTTCGCTGATGCCCTTTAAAAAAATACATATAGTATGCATAGAGCAGTTTTTATGCCCTAGACCCTCTTGACTAACATGAAGCTTTCAATCTGCAGACATGATTCACTATACATTCGAGAGCATTTGTCATACTGACACTGTTTCTCTAATAAACAGAATTCCTGTGTGGTGATCACATGCTTTTACTACTTAGTCTTAATAAATTTATGTTTATTACTAATAAATCTACATTTCCTCCACAGTAGCACAGATCGAAAAGGTGACTTCATACTGTGTCATTTGGTCCACGTCATGTTTTATTTGTGTTATGATTTCCTAAACTTGTGAGTCAGAAGCAAAATGCATAAAAAGCAAGACCAGTGCGATATTTTACGATCCTTTCACTATACCTTAACAACCTTCTTGACGCACCTTCAGTTCATGCCAACCCCTGGGGTCTCACAAACCTGACCGTAAATGTGCTAAGGAATTGACATGGTTTATAGTAAGCTGCACAGCATTTATTACACAATCCCTTCCCGCAAGAAGCCCCAAACTGACCATGCAGTCACATGCTGGGTTCGGATGTTGGCTTTTTATTCATCCCTTGCGTGAGGAAATGGTGGTTTCAGCAGGGAGGGATTAATTAATACCTTAACATGAAGGGATATGTATGTATATATTCAGGGTGGGGAGGACTTAGCAGTGCTTATGGGCCTACTGAGATCAGCTATTAATGCAGCAGCGAGCTGGAATTCGAGATGAGGTCACACGCACGTGAGATGGGTAAAAAGTTAGTTCAACTGCTTTCACATGCAGGAGGAAAAAGTTAGCCACTAAAGAAAACGAGGCAACATCCAACTACACTGTGGAATATTAAATACAGCTAATTACAGCTAAGAACCTCATCTGACTGTGTCGAGGAACATCAGACAACACTTGGAACCTCTACTCCTGCCTTTACGATACAAAAATATATTGTGATACACTGGTAAACACTATACAATATATTTACCAAGGGTGTAACCTGGCTTCAAAAAGTGCTGGAGACCAGAACTAGTGTTCAAATCCATCCACACCTTCCTGCAGTCATGTGATGATGGATGATTCAGTATTTTTTTTCTGAGTTGCTCCAAGGTGAATCAGGTACATTATGTCTTTGCTTGGAAGAGCAAAGAAAAGTAAAGCAGAGGCCGAGCTCCTGCAGGCTGAGTAAATTAGTCATGATAACAACAGCTTAAGCCAGTATAAAACCTCATATTTTATATTTGCATATGCTGCAATATTGTAATTGTTGTTTTTTTTCTAAATACATCCATCATACAAACAAGCAGAAGAAGTAAGCTGCTTGTGCTGGATTAATTAGTAATCAATACATGAGATATTTGATTACAGTCTAAGAACATAACAGTGTGAATAATCCTAAAGTGATACTTTTATAAAGAGTTTTTCATCAGTTTATTATATACAATGAAATAACAGACTTTGGTTCATCCTGTTATAGGATAATAATCAGCTATGGGGTGGTATGATGAAGCAGAGTCCAAGTAACAGCACGTCCCCAAGTGTTTTATTCCTCTTATACCAGAGCAAATTGCCAGTGAGAAAATTTTTTATTCATTAAGCAGTGCCTTATTATATTTTATCCAATAATAGCTACAGTGAATGTAGTGGAACATCCATGAAACAAGCCTGTTATCACTTTACGTATTAGACAAATAATGCAGCCTGTTATTTTACAGAGAAACCAAAAATCATCAAGTCATGAAGATTTACTGGCTGTTACAAGGCCCTGATAAATTATAAGCACTAAATGTTTAAGAAACATCACCACATGATAAAAACACCACCTTATCAATGACCTGTGATTTGCAGCTGCACTACTGCCAGAGCTGCTGTTATTAAAAATTAATCAACGCCTCAATGTATTTAAATATATTGTAATATATATCTATACATGTACTGTGTTAAATAAAACATGTGCTACAGAATATACCGGATTCTTGCAGCTCTACATGTCACAAGCCCTTAAGTGAGCAACCAAGAAATCTTTTGATTTTAAAAAGTTATAACTGACTGCTAAATCCTTTATATATATGTATATACACTAATTCGGATTTATACTTATTTCTGAACACTGCACAAGATCACCAGCTTTTAAGCAAGTGATTTAATTCTGGGCTGCCAGTCACTGAACTGAACAATGCTGCCACCTAGAGGACAATCCGGCAGTTAAGTGTGTGGGCCTCATTTTAAAGTGGGGATCTGGATTGGGTCTGACATGGTAGGACAAGTGTAATGACGAGTCACCGGACTGGGGAACCATTTGCAGTTGTACAGGCGTGGTCGAGCAACAGCAAGCAGGGTAATCTGAGGCGAGACAAAAGACAGAGCAATAAGACAGGCGAATGGTCGGGGCAGGCAGCAAACAAACACGAAACGAGAGAGAACAGTCCAGAGTCAAACACAGGAATCCAGTAACAAATGTAGTAACGCTCAGACATGTTAACCAGGGCTAAACAAGAATGGGTGTGAGGCTGAGGCTTAAGTAGTCCCAATAATGAGCTGCAGGTGAGCTCGTAATCAGTGCTATGCAAGGGGTGATGGGAAATGGAGTTTAGAGGGAGAAGTCAATACTCGGGTGATGGTGACCTCTGGTGACGATCAGAGAGAACCACAGAGGACGGATTCGTTACAACAAGAGAATTAGGAAGGAAGCCATGATTACACCAAAGAGTTTTGGAGCTGTTTCTGGATCGAAAGACAAAACCAAAACAAATAATAAATCCTGTAAATAATCAATATTTGCCATTAGCTAGAATTTGACTTGCTGCCTAGCCAATTATGTTAGCTGGAATCAATGCTAGTCTAACCTGGCATTAGCAAAGAAAACAGAGGTAAATATACTAGGTTAATTAGCAAAAACTACCTCAGCATGCTTTTTCAAATTAGATGACGTTCATTCCTACTGTGGAGGCAAATGAGACACCTCATTTTATACAATTCTCAGTAAATATTTTACTGCGGTAGGGCCAGGGGCATCATCCTCATGTTCCAGACTGCAGTCCAGTGGCTTATCTATCTTTAAACGCACACAGACAGCTACAGCCGTCCGCAAACTACATTGTCGTAGCATGAGAAAGTCACAGCCGATGAAGAATTGGCAGGATAGGTTTTCTACATTGATGAACTTGATTGAATGCTTTAAGCTGTACAGTCATTGGCTGGATGACAGAAGAAAAGACCTTCGAGAGTTTTAAAGAGCTGTTTGTTTTTCTTTAAAATGTTAAAGATGCTCTTTAAAATGGAGCCCCTAAAGGGACATGGCGATGGAAAAAAAATATGTGATGGGAGGAATATTTCGAAAATTTTGTTCGCTCAGAAAACTTTTCAATTCCCTGAGAAACTCAAAGATATTTGCCTGCGCAAGAGAACATTTTTTCCCATCACCATGTCCCCTGGTGGATCCCCAAGAGTACAAAAATACAATTTCAATAATACTCCAGTAAAGTATAAACCCCAGAAATAATGCTTTGGTATAGTAATGAAGTACAGTGACTCAGGTAATGTCCACCCCTGTTAATAGCTACTTGAATTATTTAAAAAGAAAAAGAAAGATTAACTTACTTTATTAACTTTGTTGAGATTATACTGTATATTGTCTTAACAACAGCTAGCTGACATGAACTAACTCAGAGGATTTCTGAGAGGATTTTTAAAGCATAAAGTCTGTACATATAAACTAAAGACAGTAAAAATAATGATTTAATCATCAATTTCATTGCAGTGCTGATGATGTTAATGTTTACTTTCCTGCACCACTTGGCTTTGCTAAGTTTAGCTAGCAGTTAGCTACTTAGCTGGGGAGGTAAATGTAGTTAGTCAGCCCATAACAACGTTAAATTAACTGGGTCGTTTGAAATCCATCCAAGTTTCACGGATTAACTAGAAAGAAACTAAACAGTTTCTTAATTTAAATATTAATAGTTAACATTGCATCACTTAGAATTTGAACCATTTTCTTACCACAGTTCATCTTTTCTCTGAGGAGGTTAAAATAGAAGAAAAAAGTAGTGTGTGTCATTAGTGAGCGAGTCGATTCATCGAGACAGCTCTTTGAGATGAACATTGGGAATCGACTCCCAGATCAGAGGAGAAGTTAGATTAATGCACAAATAATCAGAAATTAGTTTGAAAAGTAAAATGGTGAAGCTAACCGTTGATATTACAGTGAGCAATGAAAGTGTCTGTGGAAATGTCTAGTAACAGTTAAACTTAACGTTCACTTAACGGTAACGTGTTGTACAGCTGGCCGGGCTCGTGCTACTGTTGTTTGTCTAAGTGTTTGTTTTGTTTTAAGTGACTGTTTTTAGTATAAATCTTTGGAGTTTGAGTCTGGATTGTAAAGCTAACATGGCTAAGTGCGATACAAGGTGTTTGCGACTAATACGACCCTGCTGTTTGTCGGCATTGTTTGTAGACTCGAACAATGGCTTCGGGCCTACTCCTCCTGCTTTTGGCTCTGCTGCCATCAGGAAAGAGACTGAGAATGCCAATGTGTAAAACTAACAGACTGAAGCTTTCATTTGTTCCTGCCTCGATAAAACTGCTGAATTTTACCAAGAACAACGCACCTATAGCATATTAGCACTGTACTGTGTTTTGCACTTTACATATCTTGCATTTTATATTTATACACTGTTGTATTCTAATGTATGTTTTTAACTGCTTTATTTATTATTATTGTATATTCAGAGCAACACTGTAGCACTTTGCTCAAGACAAATTTCATTATTTATTTTCATTAAAGGATAAAGTTTATCCTTTATCCTTTAAACTTGGCAAAAACAAAAACACACTCTTGTGTACTATAGCAGCAGACACTCTCCCATCTACATCGGCAGGACTGAAGTAAAGTGTGTCTCCAACTTCAAGTTCCTGGGTGTCCACATCTCTGAGGATCTGTCCTGGCACCATAATACTTCAATTCTGGTTAGGAAGGCGCAACTTCCTGAGGAGACTGAAGAAAGTTCATCTGTCTCCCAGATTTTAACAAGCTTCTATTGCTGCACCACTGAGAGCATCTTGACAAACTGCGTCACAGTGTGGTATGGCAGCTCCATGGTGTCTGAAAGAAAAGCCCTGCAAAGAGCGTAGAGCATGCAACATCATCAGGGACTCCTCCCATCCCAGGCACAAACTATTCGAACCTTCTTCCGTTCAGGAGGAGATACAGGAACATTCGCACCAGAACCAGCAGGCTCAGGGCCAGCTTCTTCCCCACAGCCATCACCCTGCTGCTGAATTCTACACTACACCATTAGGCCACTGATGTTTTACTGCCTGTAATCATCCTGCAGCTCTATTCTATACTGTATATTCTGTGTTATCTCTATATAATTGTAGATTCATAGTATATACCCTACGTTATCTTTATATATCTGTATATTATTTGTATATCCACGGATAATCTGGCTACTGTTGTGTAAACAATGTACATATCTCTTACATGTATTTATGACTATACTAGCATATATTATATATATATTTTTATGCCCATTAGAGTTTCTCTATTATAATATAGGGTGTATATATACATATATATTCAACCTGCACTTTGTTAATTTGCGCAATGCTACTATTTGCACGTCTGGTAGATGCTAAACTGCATTTTGTTGCTGAGTACCTTTACTGTGCAATGACAATAAAGTTCTATCTATCTATCTATCTATCTATCTATCTATCTATCTTTGCATCATTATACTTCTGATTTCTGGATTCTGATTGGTCAGTAAGAGTTGATTAATTTCTCATAAGAGAAGTTCTGACAGTAGTTCACCTGCAAATCACAGGTTTATATTACTGCACTCATTCTAATACATTATAGTTTCTATAGTAACAGATCATTCACAGGGACCTGTATGGCAGATAATCCACATAATCTAAGACTAATAATAAACGGATTAAAAATGTATTGCTATTTAGCAATGAAAATTGAATAATTATTGATATGGTGAAGCTTTATCTGAAGAGATGTTTATTTAACATTTCTGGAAGGAGTCTCCAGTGTCAACACTTTTTGGGGTGGCAACAGCAACTTCGCTCTCATCTTACCACTCTGATGTGGATTATTTTCCAATAACAGCATGAATGACAATCATGATGGTTTGATCCACACTCCATGAATTTCATTTATATATTTAATGAAAATGAGTCTTTAACATTACTGCCTGGAGAAGCTAATGTTCACCACTGCAAATGGCTCCCTATTGTTGCACTTTTTTGTTGAGTTTTAATGTAACATGATAACATTTTGTACACCGTGACATTTTGGGAACCCAGAATTTCCATAATACCTTTTGTTTGCTTTGGCAACAACAGCGGTGAACATCAGTAATGACTCAATGCAATAAACATTGACATTTATGGCATTTGGCAGACAGTCTTATCCACAGTGACTTACAGACATGCTCTGAAGTCTCTATCAATAAATACATCCTGATACTGGTTCACTAGGTATACCACCAGTCTAAAAACTCTTTTGGGGGGTTATATAGTAAAAAGCACACAGACAACACATAGTGTTTTTTTAAAGTGCCAATTTAAGTACTTTAGGAAGAGGTAGGTCTTTAGACATCGTTGAAGACTGCCAGTGACTCAGCTTTTCGGACAGCTAGGGGAAGTTCATTCCACCACCTAGGTGCCAGAATAGAGAAGAGTCTCGATGCATACCTTCCTTGTACCCTGAGAGATGGTGGGACCAGTAGAGCAGTGCCAGAGGATCAGAGGGAGTGTGATGCAATGTGGGATTGTGGTAAGTGCTTTGAGATAAGTGGGTGCTGGTCCATTTTTGGCTTTGCAGGCAACCATCAGTGTTTTAAATCTGATGTGGGCAGCTACAGGAAGCCAGTGGAGAGAGCGTAGCAATGGAATGGTGTGGGAGAACTTAGGAAGGTTGAAAACCAGTCGTTCAGCTGCATTCTGGATCACTTGCAGAAGTCGAATGGTGCTCAGGTCAGGTACTGATGTTGGGTGAGGAGGCCTGGGGTTCAGTCCGTGTTCCAGTTCATCCCAAAGCTGTTCAGTGAGGTTGAGGTCAGGGCTCTGTGCAGGACACTCGAGTTCTTCCACTCCAACCTTCACACACCATGTCTT
>JAKKZJ010000004.1:2895234-2908102 GCA_033441845.1 Pangasius mekongensis
TAGCTACTTTATCAACACGGTGGTATTGATCACTGAAATCATGAGTAGCTTGTAGCCTGACAAGTTACAACTGCAATATAGCTTCCAAAACACTGTTGATGTGTAAATTGCTGTTCTTTGCTAAGCTTTTATAATCAATCACAAATAAATAAAGTAACCAGAGACTTTGTTTATGGTTTTTAATTCATTTTTCACGTATCAGAATTACACTACTTGGCCAAAAGTATGTGCACACCTGACCATCACACCCACTGAAGTTCAGGAGTTCACAGACTTTTGGCCATAGAGTATACATTTAACATCATATTTAACATATTTAACAAGATAGTGTACATTTTCTGAATTCTTGTGAACCTGTTGTGCATCTTTTACATCCAGCATTGACAACAGAATTTTTTTTTTTTTTACTTTCTGCCTAGAGGTTTCAGAGAACCTGGGATTGGGATTAAGAGAGATTGGGATTAAAAGAGCATGTCCTGCTTGTTTTACAGAAGTGTACTGATATGATTTCCATGTTTGCTTTTGCTAACATGAGACATTTTCATTCAAGTAATATAGCTTGTAGTTTGCAAAATTATTTGCAAATGAAAGTTGTTACTGCATACATTGTGACTGGAAAACTGGAATAAAAATGTTTACTTAATGGTTGCTTTCTTAGTTTCTTATCTTAGGCTCTTAGCTTTTTGCTGGAAGTCTAACATATAAGTGGTATAACAGACAGGAAGAAGTTTTAGACATCATACATCATACTGGCCGCACAGTAAAACCTGATAATGGTTCTAATCCGGTGCAGCAAAATGAATTTGGAATTTGTGTTCTAAAGTAAAATCATCTTGTGAACCTTAATTGAACTGAAAGTATAAAAAATAGAGCAATAAGCTCAGGGCTATACACTCAGCTACAGACAATGGAAGTCGTGGCCTAATGGTTCGAGAGTCGGACCTGTAACCCGAAGGTGAACCTGAAGGTCGTGGGTTCGAGTCTCAGGTCCGGCAGGGATTGTAGGTGGGGGGAGTGAATGACCAGTGCTTTCTTCCACCCTCAATACCATGACTGAGGTGAGACCCTTGAGCAAGGCACCGATCCCCCAACTGCTCAAAGCTAAAAAGGCTGCTCACTGCTCTGGGTGTGTGTGTGCACTTGGATGGGTTAAATGCAGAGCACAAATTCCAAGTATGGGTCACCGTACTTGGCCACAAGTCACTTCACTTCAAGTCACTGAGATGTAATTCTTCATTAGCAAACTAAAAACCTGAAGTTTTAATCTTGTCTTATTCCAAAATAAATAATTTAGGAGGTTTGCCGCAGTGGGGGTGAATACTTATGGACAATGGTTTTGCAAGATATGATGACAAATTTAGTTTATGTACGAATCCTCCTTTTTTACTGCTGTGGAACATTTAAAGCCTCATATAAAAATCAACCTGTGACGTGAAGTAAAGTTTGGGAAGGTTTGGCTGCATGTCATACTGCATACTGTGTAAGAAAGATCTTAAGCTCTTAATGAACACTTTTTGTTTCCGGTTGAAAAACACTCACTGTGTCTCAGTCACATCCTGCCGACAACACCGCTTGTTGGACTGTGACGTCTATTTCTTCTTAATAAAGATGGGAGCAGCCACATACTTGGAAAAAGAGGAATAGTTTTTATTGAAGCTTCGTTCATGTGCATACACAGGTGTCGTGTATTCAGAGCTCAGTCTCTCATCTGCCCACATACGGAGGAGAGCTTTCTCAACTCACCTTTCCTAGACTTCTAACCTAACGTCAGCGCAAAGATAAAACTGTCTCTTTAGCCCAAATACATTCAGATACCAAAAGCAAATACGTTCCCGTACACAATATGTGTCCACTGAAGAGACTTTCATTAACGCACAGATCTTGAGAAATGATTAAAAGGCCCCAGTAAGTCTGAAAGCTAAAATCCATGCAGTATGGATAATATCAAAAAGTAACAAGAATAATGATAAACCGTAATTATTCTTCAATGATTTCTCATCCCTTCTAGTCAAACGTTTTATTTCATGAATGTATCTGCTAATTACAGTTTAATAGTCGATCCTGAACAAACCACAAACCCGGGGTAAAGAGGCTGAGTGAATGTGGCGTGAGCTCTGTGGAGGAGCTTCATCGTGTCAGAGACGCTGTAGAAGGACAGACTTCCTGCCCTGTGATCCACATACACTCCTATTCTCGAGGAGCTGGGTATTACTGGGATTTTAATTTCCTTTTTAATGTGTCTGAACGCGTAGCAGGAAGGATAGCAGAACAATCTCCAGGACTGATCATTTCGGCCAAACAAACATTCAGTACCTTTTCCTTTCCTGCTGATGCTTTTATATGACACCGCTATAGAAACGCCATGACGTCCGCTCCACTCGACCTCCCAGTAACAGCGTCCACACACACTCTCGTTACACAAACCTTGGAGATAATAGTCAAATCTGTCTGGATGAACAGAATATGATTGAGCCGTTTCGCTGCAGGTCACCACTGTGTTCCTCTCAGACAGACAGAGGTGTTTATTCACTGTGTTGGGATCCAGTGTGAACTGACAGGAATCTGATGGAGATGAAACACAACGGGTCTCATTTATCAAACTGGATACAAACAAATTTATTCCTAAATCATTTGCAGGCTCATTTACAAAAGAAATATGGTATTCCTGAATATCCAGTTGGTTCAGAAACAAATTAGTTTGGTCCATGCTTGGCACCTGAGGTTAGTGCACATTTGCATATAAAAGGAGACTCAGTGATGTGAACATCGATGAATTGGCTTCAGAACATATAACTGGTGAAGAGTTACTGCGAGTTTACGTACACTGGCAAGATTAAATCACGTATTTCAGTTACACGCAACAATTTAATGGACATTTTGTGAAAAATCTGTCATTTAATATTAATAACTTGAAAGAAAGTGATTCCAAAATAAGCCCTAAATTAAGACAAAAAAGTCTAGCCTTCCAATTAGGACAAAAGTAATGGCACACTGTAAAATCAGGAAGAGTTAGTGTGTGTCTATGATAGCTTATGTGCTGCAATCACTGAGCTTCATTACTAGAAGATTTAACGCACATCATATTTAGGAGGTGCTCTTTCACCGTTTAGTTGTCACTTTGTCTTTTTCAGCTGTCTGTGAGCTTCACCTTTTATGGAGTTTTGTTGGCGTCACTAAATGTAAATGACCTTTGATGTGAACATGCTTGATATTTCATCATTGATTGGTATCTGGTGGGAATATTTCCTCCTCTTTAGCCAAAAAATTATTTAGACACAACTTTACTAAAAGATACTTTACTAAACTTAAACTTTCATGGAATTTGAAATTTGAAATTTAAGCACAACATTAATGTAAACCTTACTTTATTAAATAAATACAAATGTGGTCCCTAGAATCTCATTGTTCCTGTGTGCTTAATAGCATGTACTGTATACTGCATGTGTTAGTGGTGTGCTGAAGAAAGAAACTTACACTGCAGGAACTCTTCTCTGCTTTTGGGTTCAGGAAGTGGAATAATCTGGATTTCTTTTACTGCAACAGAAACACAAATAAACAAAATTACAGTATAGCAATTATTATCAATATTTAAGTATGATTTATATACTTACTTTTTTACTATACCTACTCTCTTAGAAAAAAAGAGGTTAAATTTAGCACCCTTTAAAGGATTTTCAGCTTCTTCTTCTGGAGGAACCCTCAGAGTTTCTACATAGAACCCTGTTTACCTGTTTACAGAAAAGACTCCATGTAGAACCCCTTTAGAAAGTCAAACCATGAACCATCCAAACGACCTTTGAAGAACTTTTTACCCTAGGAATATATACTGTTCAACAGCCATTGCTCAAACCGAAACGTCACATCGACCTCAGCAGTCCATTAACCCCAAGTCGGAAATATTAGTTATCCTAGTGCATGGAAGTCCCAAAATTCTCACCAGAACAAATTTCTTTGTCATTCCAGAAAATTCCAGTGATCTACCTGCATTTGATACCATTCTGAACTCCTCATAGCAGAATTTTTCCACGTTGTCCCTCAGTTGAGACACAAATGCTGTTACATCCTCAAGAGAGAGGAAAGGACTGAGTCTGATGGAGTGTAAGTCTGCAGATCCAGGAGTGTCCACAAGAGACGGGAAACTCTACAATGAAAACCAAAGAAATTAAAGATATATATTAGTTTTCACTTTGTGATATTTAGATCTAGATGTGTTAAACAACTTATAACTTATTCACCCCTGCCCTGTGGAGGTTGTTGATGTCACTGACTGTTGTTTTTAGGTTTTTCTTCACAGCTCTAACAATGTTTCTATCATCAACTGCTGTTGTTTTCATTGGCCGACCTGTTCCACATCTGGATGTCAGCACACCAGTGGCTTCTTTCTTTTTCAGGACATTCCAAATGGTTGTATTGGCTATGCCCAGTGCTTGTGCAATGGCTCTGATAGATTCTCCCCTCTTTTCTCTACTTCAAAATTGCATGCTTTCCTCCCATAGACAGCTCTCTGGTCTTCATATTGGTTTATCCTTTTTAACAACAAAAAGTCTTCACAGGCGAAACCCAGGGCTCAAACCAAGAGTAGACATTCAGAGCTACTAATTGTTTAAACAAAAAATCTAACAGGGCACACATGTGCAGCAAGAAACACCTGTCAGTGACATGTTCCAGTATTTTTGACCACTTGAAAAATGGGTGGGTTCAAACAAAAAGGTGCCATGTTCTGAGATGTTTAACACATTTTGATGTAAATATCAGGAAGCTGAAATTCTGATCTATCGTCTCATATTCATCTTTTGATCTCAAACCCAAATGTCTTCAGTGTAGAGCAAAAACAAAAGAATTCGCCTTGCCGTTCCAGTACTTTCGGACATACTGTACAGTTATGTGTAAGTGCAGTGTAGTTAATGTAGTAATGTGTGTGGTGTGATGTGTCCCGACGTGAGTGGAGTAACTGTTCCAATCCCAAGAGTCCATTATGTTAGTACAACAGCATGCTCTGAACTGTTTTATTCCTCTTACACAACAGCGATCTTCCATCCATTACAATATTTTATTTATTAAAATTAGCAGGTCAGGTTTCTCCTGAAGTTAATAAGACACAAATGCACAAAAAAGACTCTTGTTGAGGAACACTTACTGACTGATCCAAAGTGCTGATACTAGAGACTCTGAACAAGGACACTGACACTGAGGTCTGATGTATCACAATGATCAGATTCATATAAACCTGTGATTGCTTTTACAGAAAATGATACCATCTGACCAATCAGATTGCAGAATTCAACAGTGTTGTGTTGTAGATCTAGAGCTCATAATATTTTGAATAGTAGTTTATTGAGAAACTACTATAAGTGTGTGTGTGTGTAATTCTGTCAAACAGTGCTGTTACCTGGAGGAAATGGATGGGCTCTGTGTGTGAAAGCCTCTCCAGCTCAGCGTCTCTCTTCTTCAGCTCTGCGATCTCTTGCTCCAGTTGCTTCATGACTTCTTCAGCTCGACCCACTGCAGCTTTCTCCTGAGCTCTGATCAGCCGTGTCACCTCACGGCGTCTTCTCTCAATGGATTTGATCAGATCAGAAAAGATCCTCTCACTTTCCTGCACTGCTCTTTGTGCAGAGCGCTGTGAGGAGACCAAGACAAAGAGATGAAGGAAATCCAAAGCCGGTTTAAAGCGCTCTCAGAAAGAAATATTTGGTTTAGTAGTAAACTAAAAGTGAAACAAAAAAATTGCATCTGTAATCAACATATTAATCATTACCATTATAATTCACAAGACTTTGTGAGAAATATTTTTAATTCTTGTTATAAATAAGAATCATGTCTAAAATGGTAGTGATTTCTGGAAGTCATTGCCTGGTAGACTCTGACTGGAGGAGAATCCTGAAAAACAGGGATGTTCTTCCCCTAAATCTAAACTCACCTCATAAAACTCCACAGCTTCTGTTAGCTCCTGATGCTCCTTCTCTCTATCCAAGATTCTCTGTTGGCATTTTCTCTGTGTCTTCAACAGCTCCTTCTAGATAAAAAACAAATCTCACAATTCACTTAATTCCAGTGTGGTGGTAATTAAAAATCTAAGAGATAGGATGGAGCAGCCATTACCTGCACTTCTCCCTATGACCACAAGAGGTCAACCCTGCTAAAGTTCTCTTGCCACTGTTTACTGCAGGCCTGAGCCTTGAATGTCTAGCTTGTAGTGATAGTGAGACAAAGCTTCATGAAGTCTTGAAGCTTTGCACCTTCAGCCATCTCCTGCTCCATCCACAGTGTGGAAAAGAATGATACTGCAGGTCTTTCATACCTGCGTCTGTAAGGTTTTATCATCACTGCTCTCAACAGACTGCCACACCACGATTTTGGCCAATTCATCCAGACACTGTGTAGTCATTCAGTATTAGGACTCATACTACAGTCACTGGTATCTGGTATACTACACAAACCCTAGGTCTAAGCAGTACTTTTACCTTTGTCCTTTGCACATGTGACAAAAACCCGGTATATTGCACAAGCTCTATTGTTCACTCTCTTGATGATTTAACACTTTTCTGTATATGTCTTGCTGCTATAACTTGCATTCTTGCACATGGACAATCCTCTGACATACTGCACTAATATCATGCTGCTACTTTTAAAGTTTATTTCTACACACAGAATGCATGTGCATCTCATGCTGCTACCTTTCAATTTGTATGCTTATCATACTGACACTGCTACTGTCAATGTTCAGTATTCTCACTATACTTGTCTTGACATTTCCTGCCTTAAGGGGTTAATAATATGAACCTAACTATCCCTTCCCTTCCCTTTCTTGGCCAAATGTGTTGAAAAAAGTTCATTCTGGAGGCTTCAAGTGTCCACTAGAGGCCACTAGTAGTCAAAACATCTAGGCCTTTGTAGCATTTAAAACCTTACATCAGTAAAGACCAAAAAGAACCTAATGGCAGATGAAAACCGTGTCAAATAAAGAAATTGCATATATTATGTTTTAGCATAGCCTTGACACTAACTTTTAATGATATTGTATGTAGTATTGATATGGAGCCTCACTGGAAAGTACCCTAACTTCTTGACATACACACTGAAGCTTGAATATTCAGCATAACTTCACTACTGACTTGCATTCCCTGTGTATGACTTGTTTCTGGATTAATGTTTTTGAACCTGCTTGCCTTTTTTTTTTTTTTTTTTTTTTTTTTTTCCCAGTAGTGTTTGACCATTGCCTGGATATTCTACACTGAATCAGCCTTGCCTCAGATATTTCTGTAAACTGACTTTTGGACTGTTTGATTTTGTTTCGGATAGTCTGATTTGTGCTGCTGTGCAAAATGGAGCCATTGTTGTAAATGAGGATTAGCCTTTCACTGTAAATAAATATGCAAGTTTATCTTAATTGTGTTATCTCTAGTGCTCAAATTGTTTAGGAAAAATATTGCTTCGATATGAGAAGCTTAGCTGTACAGGAAAACCCAACATTAATATGTATTCATACAATATAGCTATAATTAAATACACTGGGCAGCTTTCACAGATACACTAGTATCATGCCTTTTTGTAAAAAAGAAAATCAATATATCTTGCATTTTCTGAAAGGTAGAATTATAGCACTGTTAAACACCCTAATGCAATAGTGAGGAAAATGCAGCTTACTTTGTTCACTTCTCCATAAAAACATTTTACCCCGATTCCCTGATCATTTTGTTGATTTTGACCAGATGGTTCTGAGGTAAGGTACGGTTCTGAGATAACTTCTCAAATGTTAATAATAGAGATATCACATCAAGCCAAACATATCTCTCTGTCAAAAACCATACACGCTTCCTCCTATAATTTAATTTCAGATTGTGTGTATGAGGCTATATGGGTGCATATCATTTATATGCTCATAAAAATGACCGTATGTTTGCCACTTTATTCTGGAGGTTGCCTTTCATTTTAAAAAGTGTCAGGTCCTAGAACATTCCCACCTCTATGCTAACCAACACTTCACATAAACAGTGGAAAACGTTTTTTTACCTGTTTCTCAGCTCTTTCTGCTGCAGCTGTTACTGTATCATGTCCTTTATGTTTATCTAAAATACACAACATACAGATACACCGCTGGTCAGTGCGACAGTAAACCTCCAGCAGTTTGTCATGCTGAGAGCAGAGATGCTCCTGGAGTCGTCTGGAGGCTTCGACCAGCTTGTGCTTCTTAAAGGCAGGAGATTCATAGTGAGGCTGGAGGTGAGTTTCACAGTAAGAGGCCAGACACACCAGACAGGACTTGATGGCTTTGGATTTTCTCCCAGTGCAGGAATCACACTCCACATCTTCAGGTCCAGCTGAACACTGAGCAGGACGTGTAGCTTGGAGTCTCGTCTTCTTCAGTGTCTCCAATAATTCAGCCAGCATGGTGTTTTTACACACAACAGGTCTTGGAGTGAAGGTTTGTCTACACTGAGGACAGCTATAGACTCCCTTCTGATCCTCCTGATCCCAGCAGCCATTAATACACTTCATACAGAAACTGTGTCCACAGAGAATAGTCACTGGATCCTTGAGTAGATCCAGACAGATTGAACAGCTGAACTGATCCTGAGCCACTGAAATATTAGTCTCTGCCATTTTATTTTGCTCAGGTGTACAGAAAAAGAAAAGACATATGATATGTCAATCAAAAAGTAACAAGAAGAGGAAAAAAATCTTCAGACAGCTAACTCAGTTTCACACACACCGAGGGAAATGATCAGTTTTAGTTTCATTTCTGCTGAAGTGAACAGGAGTGGCTAAGAGCAAGAGGGAGAGGGAGTGGAGAGGGAGGGCTGGAGGAAATGGGAGAGTGTGTGTGTCTCAGCCAGAAAATAGGAAGTACAAATATCCACTGTGTGTCTGCTCGGCCTGTAAGAGTGCACGCTGCTCATAAAGAGCACACACCTGCTGTAGCTAACTCATTATCTGTGTCTATTCAGGAGCTGAATAGCTTACCAGAGTTTATTTTTGTCTTATCTTACAGGTAAAATCCAGTTATATGACATATGACAGGTTAAGTACTGAACATAAACAAACACCAGTTTCATGTTCATATCAGAGGATGTATAAAATTAAATCAAAGGGCCAAATGGGCAGGGTCAGCATCACAATTTATTAAAAAATAACATCACAATTCATTATGTCTGTGGGAGATATTTGTATAATCTTACATATTTATACAATGTTTGATGAAGCACTTTCTTTGCTAAATGTATGCTAGCATTTCAGTCGCATGAGTTTTCTGTTGCGGTGGTAGATTTGGGACTGAATTTCTGCCTTTGCTGCACAACCTGAACGTAACTCAAGGTGAAAGACGGCTAAAATTATTCCCATTACTTCTGAAGAGAATACGACTGCTACCTTTTCATAAACAGGAAGATGTTTCGAAGCCTGAATGTGAAGGTATGTAGCCTTCACTGCACTCTTCAACTCAACCAACCCTCTGGGGGAACCCTTAAAGGTTCTATATCAGAAAGCATAAAACTCTCAACTATACAAAGACCTCTTTTTCTAAGACTGGAGTTTTTAAGATAAATGCCAGTGAAATGTTCCTACATCGATACCATCAATGGAGTTTTCCTTCTATGGAGAATAAAAATATCATTTTCACATTATATCACTTTAATCAATGTTGGTGATGGGAGCTATCCAGCTATCCATTCCGGGAATATTAATCTCAAAGCTCAGAAATGGAGAGGAACATCTAGGCAGTCGGAGACTCCGCTTGAAACTCCTGGTCCTCAGGGTCAACATGCAGGTCTGGAAAAAGCCAGGCCCATTTTCTCTGATATAGATTAGACTCGATGTCTATAGCACTGACCAGTTTTAGAGCAGGGACAGTGACAGGGGTCAGTGACACTCGCATCACACTGCAGCTCATGAGAGTCAGGAGGTGTAGTGCAAAGCTACATCTTTGATTGGATGCACACAAGGGCACTGAACCCTGAGTCCCATAAACAAGGGGTTGGATTTCCTTAATGCATTTCACATAATATTTTCATAACTATACATTCCATTTTACACCAAAAGTCATTTTTTTATGCGTTCTTGCACTAGTGGAGTAAATCTAATGTGCAGATATCTGTAGATATAATAAACATGCATCAGTGTACGTATATGATCACATAAAGTTGATTAATTCAACAGGATTTGGCTTTTAGTCGACACCAGAGCCCTTGCTGCTGCAGTAGACTACAGACTTAAACATCACCCATGTGCTATTACGATGTTGGTCATACATAGCAAAATAGATTTGTAAAATATTGCATTTTGTGAGGTTTCTCATTTAAAACTATGACCACGCTATGGAAGAGGATGTTATTTTATTTTAAATAGCTGCGCTGCATGCTGCTAGTGTCCAGTGTAAAGGCCACTTTGATTACAGTGACAGTGTGTCAGTCAGTGCTCCTAACTGAATGAGGGCTAATTAAACTTTAATTATAATAACACTCACTTTTAATTATGACAATTTTAATTATCATTAAATCCTCTTTAGATCAGGGTTATCTGCATAGAACTACAGTCTGCATCTCAGCTGTAATGTTGGATTGCGACCCCGTAGCTGAGAGCCCATACCATAAGCGTTTAAAAATATTCTGAAAAATTTAAAAAGGTGATTTAGAAAAAGGTAAAAGAAGAAATGGTGGGGGTTTGAATCCATCCGAGATGAAAAACACTGATAATCACTACACCAGGAAACGCAGTGTAACATACAGAAAGCAAGAGGAAAAGCCCAGCGTGTGTTTATAAAAGCTCTAACAATACATTTCATACTCTAATGTTAGTTTATTCACACAGGTTTTAACAGACATAATTCAGACTAGTGAATAAATAACATATTGGTGATTATAAGTTGAATCAAGTTTTTTTTAGCTGATAATACACACACATCTACTGCAGTACTGTGTTTTAGTTCATTTGCATGTTGTTCTTTGGAACTTCATGGAAAGTGGCACAGAAAAAAGTAGGAAGAGCATGAACAAAGAAATAACTGTGAAGGTGAAACTCATCTGAGTTTCAGAAACACAGCAGACGCCAGACACCAGAGCACCTTTACAGTCACTAACAGGTAAGAAACTCTACAAATTTGGTCATTTCTTTTTTAATTTCAGGTTCATAATTCAATTCTTTAAAAAAAAAATGTCGTGAACAAAAAAATTAATTACAAAAAAACCTTTTTTGCTGCATCACACAGTAACCCAGTGTCCATGCACACCTTCAATCTTAACTACATGCCTTAATCTGAACCTTTCTGGCACAAGCTTTTCAAAACAAAAAAAAAAAAAATCTGTTTAATCTGAATAATATCTTCATATTTAGTTTCATCCCTAGTGCTATAAGATCTGAAAAGATTTTAAAATGGAAACATGATCCATCTGTTACATAACTGCTTTTGAGTCAACAGCAGCATTACACATAATGTCCTTAATTACCTAATTAAATACAAATGTATTTATTGATATTATACACATTACACATATGAATAGCTCTTGTTCTACAAATTGTACTAATATTTAATGTCTGATTTGTTTCCCTCTCTGTTGTTCTCCACAGTTATGGGTTCAGCAGTGCACTTCCTTCTGCTTTTCTCAGGTCACTTTAAGCTTTTGTTAATCTGTAAAAGTCTCATCTGTTTCATTATCATACTACTCAGCTCATGAGAGATTCTTATCCCAGCAGGACTGTGGGCTCTCGCTTTATGTGCATCTCGTCAGTTTTATGTGGTGAACACAAAACTGAACTGGACCAATGCTCAGAAATACTGCAGAGAGAATTACACTGACCTGGCAACCATCGAGAACCAAGAAGAACTGAATGCTGTAAAGGACGTTCTTAACGGGAGCACAGAACGTTTCTGGATTGGACTGAAGCAGGTTAAAAGCACTGTAAGCATTTTTAAGATTTGCAGTGTATAATTATTTAAACACTGAAGGTAATGCTGTTTATGTTAAATAATTTTTCACTGAATTGTCTGAAACAATATTTAACTGGCAAGTCAACACTGTACTGTAAAAAAAAAAATGTAATAGCAGATGAGTATCTGTAAGATAATAATTAGCTGATTAATTTCTCAGTTGTGTTTAAATTTTGTGCAAATACACAATTTTCTATTTTGGTTTTATGCTTTCAAGAACAACTCTGCCTAACGCTTTCATTTCTACACTGTAATTCAGTCATGTACAAATTCATGTACATACTGAATTATAGACTCTGTTTTAAATCATTTGATATGTTGTATTACTTTGGGTTTTTTTTTTTTAACAAGTTGACAACTTTACAGATTAAGAGTTTCTGGTGATACAAACAAAAGTTCTTTCTCACAGATATTTTCAAAGTGAAAATATTATCTCCAATTAGCTAAACAACCATTAGCCAAATAAATCAGTTTTTACATTTACCACATTTCTATTTAATTAAAACTCATATTAAAAACAGCTCATAACAAAACATTGAGGTTTTTAATATGCTGTGATTATCATTAATAAATGTTTTGTGGTTTTAAAACATTTTCTCTAGGCCCAGGATCATTTAAGGACCTGGTTGTGGTCAGATGGAAATCTGCACAACACTTACAACAACTGGAATTATGGTGAGCCGAACAACGAGGGAGACAATAACTGCGTGGAGCTCTACCAAAATTATACATGGAATGATGCAGCCTGCTGTCAGAAGAAATCATTTGTCTGCTATGAAAGTGAGTAATCTAACAGAATATTATCATAGATTTACTGCACGGGTTTCATTAATTCACTTTTACAGCATGTAATTGTAACTGGAGCTGAATATACAGTCAGGTCCATAAATATTGGGACATCGACACAATTCTGACATTTTTGGCTCTATACACCACCACAATGGA
>JAKKZJ010000004.1:2943302-2957256 GCA_033441845.1 Pangasius mekongensis
CACAGAGCCCTGACCTCAACCCCACTGAACACCTTTGGGATGAACTGGAACACCGACTGCACCCCAGACCTCCTCAGACAACATCAGCGCCTGACCTCATTAATGCTCTTGTAGCTGAATGAACACAAATCCCCACAGCCATGCTCCAAAATCTAATGGAAAGCCCTCCTAGAAGAGCAATGGCAGCTTGGCAGTGCAGGGATTTGAACTCATAACCTTTGAACTCACAAATTGTCTTAACCACTGAGCATGTAGCGGCTGAGGCATATTATGCATATAACAGCAAAGGGAGACCAACTCTATATTAATGCCCATGGTATTGGAATGTGATGATCAACAAGCACCAATGAGTGTGATGGTCAGGTTTCCACATACTTTTGGACATATAGTGTATTTACAAGCTTTGTGTATAGTCTTTCCTGACAGTTGTAGTGTGCAGTCATGTGGGAAACCATAAGCATAACCACGTGACTAGTCACTAAAGTAAAAAAAACTGGAAGTAAAGCAATTGTACCTTCTTTTTGGTTTATTTAAGTGCTTTACAAAAACACTGCAGTAGTCTTCACGGATAAACATTTTGTCATGCTGTTACACAGTACACAGGCCATGCTCTATGAATACCATTAAGTTAGTACCGGAATAGCAAACAGAGCTGCTTTCAAAATATATCACATGGTCTGCAGATAGAAAGTGTCAGAATGATATTCAGTTTCTTTGGGATTTCTTTGGAGAGATATTGTTCCTCATTAGAGCCAGAACCAAAGTCATAGAGAACTTGAAAGTTATGTGAAGAACACTGCATTGTTGCTCCATCGCCTCCCGATCCAGTGTGTGTACTTATAGTAAGGCAATCAGAGCTTTACTATGGAACCCCCACTGCTGTTTTCACTTTATTCTCTACATCATTTAGCACTTCTTTCTCTACATCATTTAGCACTTCTTTCTCTTGAGTCAAACTCGAGTCATGGTGTCGCTGCTTGTGGTTCTTCAGACTGACGTTGTGACTGAATGACTCTCCACATTGCTCACATATGAAAGGCCTCTCTCCAGTGTGGACGCGCATGTGGGCACCAAGATTTTCCATTCGGTTAAAGGAACGCTCACACACTTGGCATTTGAAAGGCTTTTCTCCAGAGTGGATAAGCTTATGCCTCCTCAGCCTGTTAATATCCCTAAAGCCTTTCTCACATACATCACACACATATTTATGTGGACCTCGGTGGGACTTAACATGGTTATTGCGTTTGTGAATGTTGTCAAACTTCTCTGGACAATCTGGACAGCTGTATGGCTGTTTTTCTTTCGGATGAGTCTGCTCATGTTCCAGTTTTAAAGACCTGGTCTTGAAGACCTTCAGACAGTATTTACACGGGTGATCATAATCCGAATGGAGCTGAGTGAAGTGTGTCTTTAGGCCACCCTCAGTGAGGAACCGTTTCCCGCACTCTGGACAGATGATAAATTTGATTTTATGTTCACATACATGCTCTTTTTTTGCTATAACAAACTTGCCACAATCCTGACACAGTATATAGAATGGTTTGGATCCGTGCTCCTGTTCAGCATGTTTCTGAAAACTGCCGACGTCATCAAACCAAACATGTAGTGTTTCAAAACTGTGTGTTTTAATGTGGTCACCTGTACTGCACTGAGCACAGCAGAACACTTTTTTGTGTCGATGGACAGAACAGGAGAGCGAGGCCTCGGTCCCACATTGTGTACACCACACCACAAGCTTACCCTGACCATCCTCCTTTAAAGCTGTGAACAGGTCTTCATCCATGGACACATCAGAGTCTGTGGAATCTGTGACAACAGACTCTTTAGCCACTTCATCTAAACGTGGCTCCCACTCATCCGAACTGTGTTTACGTTTAGACGACCTCTTTCTTTTCTTTTTCGAGTCTTCCTCCTCTTCATCATCACTAGTTAAACCTGTGGGGGAGCGACTTCTCCAGTCTCTGTGGTAGCCACAACTCTGGCAGTCCTGTGTGACTGACAACAGCCCCTCATTGCCCTTGATGGTAATACAGCACTCTTTATGACCAAGCCAGCAGAACTGGAAGAGCTTCAGCAAACACTGTGTGTTCACCTGCACCTCACTGCTCCTGAAAAGAGTAAAAATATATAATTTTTTTTCTTATTTTGATTATATGTCATGAATCTACAAAAAAAAAAAAAAAACAGCCTATAATATGGAAGTTGGTTGAAATCAATATAGTTTGCAAAATAAAACCATAAACGCTACGATAAAAGAAAACTCTTAAAAAAATAGTTCTGGTGCAACCATCTGCCATCAGAAGTCACAACATTAGCTGAATGGAGTCAATCTGTGTGCATTAAAAGTGGCACATGATCTCAGAATTTAGAGAAGTTTTATTTGGCAAATGCACAAAATAGGAAGTTGATACCTGTAACTCGTCTTGGAACTTTCCGAGTACTGAGTACAATGGATTGCAACATAAAAATGTGCACAAATACACAACACACTGACTTCAATACACAGCCTAATTACGTACACTATTCCTGTTTTGTTTAAAACCAAGAGAAGAAAAGAAAATCACTTATTCCTTACTGTAAATTGGTAAATCCCTGAGGAGTCTGAAGGCTCTTAAATACTTTGGGGGGGAAAAAATAAGTTCAGGTTAATCCATTTAAATACTGAACTCAACTTACTGTGTTTAAGCACAATGGTAATACAAATAATCAGAAGTTCTTCCTACCTTTAAGCCATGAGCTCTCTTCCACCTCGGAACATGCTGAGACTGGAGTAGGTGCATTTTCTTTTTCAGAAGATGCCTTTAAAAAAAGATCAAGAACAAACATTATGTATATTCCATTCCATCACTGGTTATCATCAAGCCTTGTTCTGAAAAATAAAAATACACAGTCCCCTCCAAAAGTATTGGAACAGCAAGGCCAATTCTATTGTTTTTGCTATACATTGAAGACATTTGAGTTTCAGATCAAAAGATGAATATGAAATGATAGATCAGAATTTCATTTTCATTTCATCAGTTTTTATTTCCTCATATTTACATCTAGACATATTAAACAACTTAGAAAATGGCACTTTTTGTTTGAACCCACCCATTTCTTTCAAGTAATCAAAAATATTGGAACATGTGACGATAGGTGTTTCTTGCTGCCCAGGTGTGCTCTGTTACATTGATTGTTTACAGAATTAATAGCTCTGAATGTCTACTCTTGGTTTGACCCCTAGGTTTTGACTACACAAAAGAAAAATACAACAGTTTGGTGATGTCAGTTATTGCAAGCAAGGGATATGCAACCAAATATTAAGTGTTATTTACTTTAAGACTATCTGGTTCTATACTTTTGCTTACCTAAAAATTGTGTGATCTTTCACCAAAGGTAACGCATCTAGATGTAAATATCAGGAAAAAAAGCTGAAATTCTGATCATCTGATGAATCTGATTCTAATTCATCTCATATTCATCTTTTGATCTCAAACTCAAATGTCTTAAATGTATAGCAAAAACAATAGAATTGGCCTTGCTGTTCCAATACTGTTGGAGAAGACACTATACTACCAAGTAGAGCTACAGTCAAGACCGCCACTGTCGAGTCCAAGACAAGTCCAAGTCCAGGACTAGCCAAGATAGCCAAGACAGTCAAGATAGTCAAGACTGTGGCTTAAGGGGGTCGAGACCAAGTTAGGACTGAATCCAAATGAAAGTGAGACTCTGGGCTTGAATTATTATCGAGGCACTATACATAGACATTTTTTCCATGAATCTGACCCACACCCTTGAGGTGAATCGGGGACCCCGGTCGCTGACGTTATCCTCCGGAATCCCGAAGTCGAACACGTAGTTGAACAAGAGCTCTGTGGTTTTAAAGGCAGTGGGCAGACTGGGTAGTAGGTAGAGACACAGGGACTTGGAGAAGCAGTCAATAATAACCAGAACTGTGGTGTGCCCACGGGATTCTGGAATGAATGTGATAAAAATCACCAGTGATGCGGGACCAGGGCCATTGGGGTGTGGGCAATGGTAGGAGCTTGCCTGCTGGTTCTGGATACCTTGTCTTGGGCACAGGTGGTGCAGGAGGAGACGGCTTGGTGCACATCAGCCCACATTTTGGGCCACCAGTACTTGTTCTGCAGCAGATGATAATTGCGCCTGGTACCTGGGTGACCAGTGGCTACAGAGGTGTGGGCCCATGTGACTAGCTTGGTACAGAACTTAACCAGCACAAACACTCCTTTCAGGAGACAAGAACGGGGAATCTGGTGCTGCAGCATGCAAGCAATGGCTTAGTAAGCCTCCCAGTCCACAGCACCCATGAAGCAGGACGGGGGATGGATGTACTTCTCACTGCCCTCTCATGGCCCGGCAGTGAGCATGCAGGAGAATGCATCTGCTTTCATGTTTTTGGAGCCTGGTGGATAGGAGAAGGTGAAATGAAACCTGGCGAAGTAGAGGTACCAGTTGGCTTGGCGGGGGTTCAGGCGATTCGCAGTATGGAGATACTTAAAATTTTTGTGATTTGTGAATATAACGAATGGACGCTCGGCTCATTCCAACCCATCCCAGTGGCGTCACTCCTCCAAAGCCAACTTTACTGCCAGCAGCTCTCTGTTCTGTTCTGCCGGGGATAGCTTCCTCAAGAAAAATGCCACTGGATGTAACTTGGGTTTTTCTCCAAACCATTGAGAGAGGGTGGCTCTGACTCCTGTTTCGGAGGCATCCACCTCTACAACAAAGGGCTTTGATGGTGCTAGATGCTTGACGATTTTTACACGTCTTACATAAAGGTAAGAATTTAACACAATTTCTTGTAAGAAAAGATGGCTTCATCATCAGAGATTGTAGGCCATGGTGCTCAAACCTATACCTTTTTAATGTGTGTTTATGATATTCAAGGAAGGCACCCCAAATGATTTTACATAATGCTGTTAAGGATAACTGACTGCATAAATACACACCTCCTGATTTTGAAAGGTCTGTGCAGGTTCGGCTGAAGGGGGTTGACTCTTCCAGTCTCTGTGGTAGCCACAATTCTGGCAGTCCTGTGTGTCTGAAAACAGCCTCTTATTGCACCTAATGGTACTATAGCACTTCTTATGACAAAGCCAGCAGAACTGGAAGAGATCCAGTAAATGTTGTGTGTTCACCAGCACCTCATGACTCCTGAAAAGAATTAAAGAAAAATTCTTAATTTGGATTATACATCATGAATCTGCACAAAATAGCCCATAATACTGAACTTGGGGAAAATCGATATAGTTTGCAAATAAAACCAAAACAAACAACATGAACATTTGAACATTTTGCAGTGGAATTCATTACTAAGAAATTTTAAAAATATGGCACAATAGTGACTCTGCCTAGAGGAGGCCATTAGTCAGAGAAGCACACAAGAGGAGAAGGATAACTCTGAAGGAGCTGGAGTGATGAACTCAGATGGGAGACTTCTGTGCTCTGATGACACCAAAAATGAACTTTTTGGCCTTGGCACAAAGTGCTACCTTTGGTGGAATCCCAACGCTGATCCCAAATCCATTCAGAGAACACCATTCCCACCGTAAAAACATGGTGGCGGAAGCATCATGTTGTGGAGATGGAAATGCTATTCATCAGCAGGGACTAGGAAACTGGTCAGGGTTAAGGGCAAAACAGAGCCAAATACAGGGCAATCCTCAAAGAAAACATGTTCCAGTCTTGAGACTGGTGTTAAGATGTGACTTGTCTCCATCCAGTCTAATGCTGCATTCAAAGTGAAGTTTCAAGTTGTAATTCCCCACTTACAACCAGTAAAAACCACCGAAAATTTCCCACAGTGGGGATTGATGTAATTACAACTTGCAAATGACCATTTACAAGGCACCACAAATGCAGCATAACAGAACCTGAGCAATCTTGCCAAGCTGAATGAGCAAATAATATCAGGATCCAGATGCGCAAAGATGATGGACACATATTCCTGAAGCCGTGCAGCTGTAACTGCAGCCAAAAGCGGCTCTACCAAGCACTGATCCAGGGGAGTGAATACTTATGCAGCCAATAAATGTCTGACATTTTTCGAAATTAACCTTTGTCATAATAAAACATGTTTGTACCTTCGGTTGTTAGACATGTTGTGTAAATCAAATTTCTGATTTCAAAACATAGCATAATTACACACACTATTCTTGTTTGGTTTAAAACCAAGAGAAGAAAAAGGAAATGGTGCTGGTTCCTTACTGTAAAATGTTAGATCCCTCAGGAGTCTGAACACTCTTAAATGCTGTGGGGGGAAAAAAATGAATCCAGTTTAATGCATGAAAATAATAAACTCAACTTACTGTGTTTAAGCAAAATGGTAATATAACTAATCAGAAATTCCTCCTACCTTTAAGCCATGAGCTCTATTCCACCTCAGAAGATCTTGTGACTGGAGTAGGTGCATTTTCTATTTCAGAAGACACCTTTAAAATCAAGAACAAATATTAAATATACTACATTACATCACTGGTTACCATCAAGCCTTGTCCTGAAGAAAAATATACTACCAAGTCATGACCAAGTCATCAGATATTGTGGTAATTTAATGCATTTAGCTTAGCCTGAGGGTCCTTCATTCATTTATTTGTTAAAGTTATGGAAATCTCAATCAATTATTATGAAAGCTATTATGCACATTATCGAGTTCTTAAAGTCATTAAGCCTAAGCGAAGTGAAATTTACTTTACAGTTAAAGGTGCCCAAGACTGTAAAGAGTTTGAGAACTGCTGCTATAAAACATGCAAAACACAACAACTTAGGAAGATCCTACTGCCTTCATTATATTGATGCACAAGCTATTTTTTAATGTCTCGCTACCACCATGACAGACAGCCAAATCACGAGTAATGCTGCATTTCATTTCTAAGTGCTAATTCGCAGGACTGAATGACATCATTTCCGACCTCAGCGAATTCGACATACAAAGTGGAAAAACCATGGAGGCCTCCATGTTTGTCTTTTGTTAGCAACAAGCTGGTTAGCTAACTGATGAGTGATGTGTATTTTCCTCCTCATACAGTGAACTGCATAGTCAGTGTTATAGATATTAAATACGTTTGTATGTATGTATGTTGATTAAAGCTAATACTAATACATGTACAATGGAAATTTATCCACTGTCTACCGTCTCATCTCTCAATCTATCGTAGTGTTTGTGTACAGCCTACTGTCTGACTGTTTGAACTCGTCTGCTGCTGTTTCATGTTAAATGTAGCACCGTGTCCTGGAGAAAGTACATTTCGTCCCAAACTGACTTTGATTTTTTTACTTAAAAGGTAAGAGGTGCTACTTTGTTTACTGCTGATGCCGTGAGCGGCCATGTTGATATGACGTCACTTGCTGAACTCCGAGGAACTCGGGGTTGAGGGGACCGTACAGAGCTCCCGAGTAGAAGCTGACAGAGAGACTTCTTTGGTTTTTCTTGGCTGGAGGTCGGAAATTACAAGTTATGACCGCTAGACTAACGCAGCAATAAAACGGCAATAAACATCACTTGATATCGTGACAACATAATATCGCGTAGGGACAATAATATCGTTATATCACACAAGCCTATTCCAAACATTAAGTGTTTAATTTTATTTGGCTTAATTTATTTTAGGGACATTTAAGCTTACATCCTATGCTAGTCAGCTACCTGGACTTTTTGTAGTATAATAATGTTTCAGTTTGGTTTTTTTTTAAATTGTTGCTATAGTGTACAGGAAATAAAATGTACGAAAACAGGAAGTAACAAAAGCAAAAAAGCAAAGTAATGTATTTTAAAAATATTCATTTTTTATAATACATTTCACAAGAGGCTCTCACACTATTTAGCATAAAAATTAAAAAGTTTGTGCCCAAAATTTACTAAATCACCTTCATGTACTGGATATTTTGTAGACCCCAGTATTCAAGCTTGTATTTAGGAGGACTCTCTTTATACCTTATTTAATTTATTATTTAAATTAGTTTTTTATTTATTGTATTTAATTTATTCATTTATTAAACAAACAAATAAGCGATAACTTTCTGCGCGGGATTTCTACGTCATTAAAAATGCGTCAGAACTCCCGGCATTTTTAATAAATAATAATAATAAATAAAGTACCATTGAAGTTGTTCAGAACTTTAGTTCCTTAGTGTTGTGTACACTATGGATGTATATTATTGTTTAGGTGTTATTTTCTGACCGGTACAGTAGCCTAGTTCCTGCTGCCAGTTTGAGACTGAAGTGTGTTATTCTGAGGCTGAGAGGATCCTCTGCCTGGTCTTGTCTGAAATATAGACTGAATTTTAAAACCTTTTTTGGTGGGCAAACCAATAATCGCACCTTCAAACCCCTCAGATCTGCACACATGTAAACATAGATAGTTTTACTTTTACTTTTTCAATAGCCACTAACCATTTAGTGCAAAGTTCCGCATGTATCTAATCTAATTTTATCTACTCTAATCTAATCTTACCTCTTGTTTTATCTCAGTTTTGCTCATTTTGTCGGGGTGATTAGGCATGGAAGTGTAATTGAGCCCCCATTTTGTGACACATGTATCTCTGCAGCCCAAGAGCCAGATCCAAACATGTGCTCCACATGGGCTAGCATGTTAGCAAGTGCTAGCATGTCTTGGTTATAGTGGATAATTCTACTTTCTTTACTGCCTTCGACTCGAAGTAACAGCTTGTAATTGCCAACCTCCAACCAGTAAAAGCCAAAGAAAACGCCCCCTCAACTTGAAATCTTGAAATTCCTACTCATCAACGAGTTACTTCCGTGTTTACGGAGTGACGTCAAACCAACATGGCCGCCCACACCATCAGAAGTAAACTTTTTTTAATTGCAGTTTTGACACAGAAACTTACAACAGAAGGACAGAAGGAAGAAAATAAAATAAATGCAACAAATAAAATGCAACAAATAAATAGTTAAATGATTAATTAAATACGATATAAAGAGTGTAGGCTTGAATTTATAATTTGATAATTTTTCCAATAATTCTGGAACTGTGTCAACTGTTGATTTAGTCTGTTAAAGTACAGTTATGTCTTTAATTAGCCTCAAGAGAGTATAATTGCTTTAAATAAGTGGTGGATTCAATGTATTATATTGTTTCCATTAGATGTGCAGACATGTGCAAGAACATAAGTGTAACCACAAGACCAGTCAGTAAAATAAATGATTTTTGAAGCAATGTAACTATGCTGACAGATTTGTTTTTCAGTGTTTGTGTTTCAAAAACATTGCTGTGGTCTTCATGATTTTTCTCAGAGGTAGTGTGCTTTGACTTTGAGGTTCAAGCTCCTTTGAATGCATTGAACATCAGATGAAGTCAACAAAAATGGATTCTTCTAGAAATGGTTCTGTAATTTGTATTTATTGTGCAGGCAAGAGAGACAGCACAGTCTGTATTACACAAATAACAGCGGAACACTTAACAGACATAATTTTTCCTCATGATCTATTAACCCAAGCTTTACTGTGGAACCCCCACCGCTCTATTCATCCCCTTATTCTCAACATCATTTAGCACTTCTTTCTCCTGAGTCACACTCGAGTCATGGTGTCGTTGCTTGTGGTTCTTCAGACTGACGTTGTGACTGAATGACTCTCCACACTGCTCACACATGAAAGGTTTCTCTCCAGTGTGGACGCGCATGTGGGACGTGAGGTTTTCCATTTGGTTAAAGGAACGCTCACACACTTGGCATTTGAAAGGCTGTTCTCCAGAGTGGATGAGCTTATGCCTCCTCAGCTTGTAAATGTCCTTAAAGTTCTTCTTACATACATCACACACATGTTTTTGTGGACCTCCATGGGAACGGACATGTCTGTTGCGTTTATAAATGTTGGAAAACCTTGTTGGACACTTTGAACAGCTGTATGGCTGTTTTTCTTTCGGATGAGTCTGCTCATGTTCCAGTTTTATCGACCTGGTTTTGAAGACCTTCAGACAGTATTTACACGGGTGATCATAATCCGAATGGAGCTGAGTGTAGTGCGACTTCAGTCCGACCTTGGTGAGGAATCTTTTCCCACACTCTGGACAGATGATAAATTTGGACTTGTGTTCACATTTATGTTCTTTCAAACCTCTGGATTCAGGATCTGCTATAACAAACTTGCCACAATCCTGACACAGTATATAGAATGGTTTGGCTCCGTGCTCCTGTTCAGCATGTTTCTGAAATCTCCCGACGTCATCAAACCGAACACGTAGTGATTCAAAATGATGTGCTTGAATGTGGTCACCTGCACTGCACTGAGCACAGCAGAACACTTTTTTGTGTCGATGGACAGAACAGGAGAGCGAGGCCTCGGTCCCACATTGTGTACACCACACCACAAGCTTACCCTGACCATCCTCCTTTAAAGCTGTGAACAGGTCTTCATCCATGGACACATCAGAGTCTGTGGAATCTGTGACAACAGACTCTTTAGCCACTTCATCCAAACATGGCTCCCACTCATCCGAACTGTGTTTACGTTTAGACGTCCTCTTTCTTTTCTTTTTCACTTCCTCTTCCTGCAAACTTGCTTCTTCATCATCACTAGATAAATACGATCCATCCTTTTCAATAAACACCTGCTCATTGCATTCGTTATCTGATGACACAATCTGAACCACGACCTGCAGGATACACAAAGTCTTTGGTGAGGACACATGGGATAATGTAAAAAAAAAAAAAAAAAAATTAATTCAATTTTAACAGTCTTTAATTTAATTTAAGCCCTTTCACTTTTTAATGTGTGTTTGTGTTGTTCAAGGAAGGTCAAATGCTTCTGCACATAATGCTGTTAAGTGTATCTGAGCGCATAAATACACACCTCCTCACCATCCTCATCCTCAAGTATATGTTCTTCCTCTTTATGAAAGGTGTGTGTAGGCTCGGCTGAAGGCGGGTGACTCCTCCAGTCTCTGTGGTGGCCACAACTCTGGCAGTCCTGCGTGACTGAAAACAGCTTCTCGCTGCCCTCAATGGTAATACAGCACTCTTTCTGACAAAGCCAGCAGAACTGGAAGAGCTCCAGCAGACAGTGTGTGTTCACCAGCACCTCACTACTCCTGGAAAAAAAAAAATAAGGACAGATTTTCTCCACCATTTCTATTACAGTGCCTTGCATAGGTATTCACCCTCCACTGAACTTTTTCAGATTGTGTATTGTTACATCCTGGACCTGCAACAGACCTGATTCAGATTATATACATATATATCATTAAGCTACACAGAACAGCTCATAATATGAAATGAGCAGAAAATCAATGCTTGCAAATAAAAAATGGTCAAAGGTGTAACTGCATACATTTCTGTGAAACTTCTACATTAGTTCTTATGCAACGAGTTGCCATTAGAAGGCATGTAATTAGTTGGAATCAATTTGGGTGCAATTTAAGGACCATATGATCTCAGTATAAATACACCTGTTCCTGGAATGCCACGTAATATGATGGAGAACCTACGCAACCTAAGCAATAAGGATCACGCACCGCAATGAGCTATGAAAATAAATCCAGCAAAATAAATAAATAAATAAATAAATAAATAAATATCACAAACTTAAAACTTGAACACAAAGCAATATTAAATCCCTTATATAAAAATGGAAAGAATATGGCACAATAGTGACTCTGCCTATTTCAGTGAGGAGGCCGTCCACCAAGTTTCAGTGAATGGGTAAGAAGGGCAATAGTCAGAGAAGCAAACAAGAGGAAAAGGATAACTCTGAAGAAGCTGGAGTTATCCACAGCTCCGATGTGAGAAGGTGTTCACCAGGACTGTCACTGCCCAGACACTCCATAAGGTTGGGCTTTATTGAAGAGTTGTGAGAACTGAAACAAAGTCATTCTCTGGTCTGATGAACTGTACATTTTAGCCTTGGCACAAAGTAATACAGTTGGTAGAAACCCAATGCCGTTTAGCACCCTGAGGACACCATCCTGGCAGTGAAGCATGGTGGTGGTAGTATAATGTTGAAGGGGGAGGGGTGCTTTTCATCAGCAGGAACTAGGAAACTGGTCAGGGTTGAGGGCAAAATACAGAGCAAATACAAGGGAATCCTAGATACAGATACAGCGCAATCCTAGAAGAAAATCTGTTCAAGTGTTCAAGTACTGACCCAGAAAGGTGAATATCTACGCAACCAACAAATGTCTACCATTTTGTTTAATTGTTTGTCACAATAAAAAAAACTACACAGTGAAATTACATGTACTATTCCTGTTTTGTTTAAAAAGAAAATGGCACTTGTTCCTTACCTAAAAATGTTAGCTCCTTGAGGAGTCTGAAGGCTCTTGACTGCAGTGGGGATTAAAAAAAAAAAAAAACCCAGATGAATCCATGAGCACTTACTGTGTTTAAGCAAAATCGTAGCATGACTAATCAGAAGTTCCTCCTACCATTAATCCATGAGCTCTCTTCCACCTCAGAACATGCCGTGTCTGGAGAAGGTGCATTTTCTTTTCCAGAAGACACCTTTAAAATCAAGAACAAATATTATATATAAATATAGTACATTCCATCATTAGTTATCATCAAGCCTGGACCTGAAGAAAAATATACTACCAAGTCATGACCAAGCCGTGAAGTATAGCCAGGGGATTCTTCATTTTTTTATTAGTTTATTATAGCACTGGAAAGCACAACAAATTATTATGTTTATTACTGAGTTCTTATAGTCATTAGCCTATTTGACTGGTCTCTTATCCAGAACCGGAAACTCTAAAGCAAATAGGTTTATAAATAATGTCGACATGGACTTAATGTGTTCTGTCAGTGAAGATTTCAGGAATAACAAAATCTATGGCTGCAATAAATAAATGAAATATTATTGTATGCATTTAAATAAAGAGCCTAATATTTGAATAGTTGGGTTGTGCATGGCTTAACTGTAAATTTAGTTTACAGTTAAAGGGGTTATTGACTATAAAGAGTTCATGAACCCCTGCTATAAAACATGCAAAACAAAACAATCTAGGAAAGTCCTACTGGCTTTTTTATTATTATATTGATGCATGAGTAGTTTTTTTATGGATCACTGACACCATGACAAGCCAAGTCACAAGTAAGCAGTTTTTTGTTTCCAAATTGAAAGCATAATTCTACTAAACACAGTATTATAATCTACTGTAGAAAACTCATGACCTTTGAATAAAAAGTGGTAGTCAATGTTTGGTAGTTCGCTATACTGTCTTGTGCTGTTTACACGTTTGCACATGCACTTTATGCAAAAAATGTGTAGTTCTGTGTTGTTTTATGTAGCATCATGGTCCTGGAGGAACATTGTTTCATTTCACTGTGTAATAACTAGCTGTATATAGTTGAAATAACAATAAAGCCACTTGACTTGACTCGAAGTGCCGAAAATCAGTTAGGTCACTGCTCATTGCTTTCTGCAACCCCATGTCTGAACGTGAAGCTGTTTCACAACAAGATTTCGCACTACTGAGAATGTCAAACAGACAAAGACTGATGGCAGAAAATCTTAGATAACCAGAAAATGGACCTTAAACGTGTATGTAACATCTCTGTACACCAAACAAGAAGGAAACCAATGAAGAAAAACGATTTTAGACTTTTGACTTGCTGTGACCTTGACCCTGTTTAGATCAATTCCAAACTCTAATCAGTTCATCCGTTTGTCAGTAACTCCGTATAAATCCGACAAACGCTTCAATTGCGCATTGTTGAGACTTCTTGCTAAAGAGACTCTTGGATGTAGGCATGGATAGATGGACAAATCATAAAACCACTACATTATGGAACTGGATAAGACGCCCTTATCCAGAACAACTCCCATTTATCTCATTTATACTGTGCAGTTGAGAGTTAAGGGTCTTGATCAAGGGCAGCTTGGCAGTGCTGGGATTTGAACTCGTGTCCTTGGAACTCATGAAAGAGGTAAAGAAGCGAGTGCAGGCAGGTTGGAATGGGTGGAGAAAGGTGTCAGGAGTTCTGTGTGATAGAAAAA
>JAKKZJ010000004.1:2957356-2972772 GCA_033441845.1 Pangasius mekongensis
CCTACACCGTTCACCTGATTTGGATGTACATACCCTCAAATTAAAGCTGACAGTCTGCAGTTAAAGCACATCTTGTTTGTTTCATTGTGGTGGTGTATAGAGCCAAAAATGTTAGAATTGTGTCGATGTTCCAATATTTATGGACCTGACTGTATATCACTGAGAGTGCAGTGCTGGGGTTTTGTGAAAATGTTATAATTTCCAGCATCTAACAGTACAGAAAGCTGGTTCTTCAGAAAGAAAGAAGTATTTATCCTTTTCTAAAATAATAACTACTGAAGTGTTAAAAAAAAGTTTGTTCACGTACTCTTTAGCCATAATCCTTGTTAGTGGTGGATGACACAGATGACTCAGAAGTTTCCTGCACAGCTGAAAGACCTATTAATGAAATGTAGAAGTTTTATTAAAATAACGATGTGGAGAATCTGCACATTCTGTAGTGTTACAAACTGGAATTCAAATTGACCTAACTGTACTTATACTTGCTGTTTTGTATTTCTGTTTTCACCTGAAGACTACAATACCCAGAATGCAATGTGCCAAACATAATATAGACTTAGGGAATGCCTACTGTGATCGACCAATCCAGAGCTCTCAGTGAGACAGGTAACTCACCTGACATAATTCCAGGAAACACAACGGTGTAAACATAACAGTTGAAAATGACCGAGTCGTTCATGAATGACGCATCACTAAAACATAGCGGTTTTTTTTTTTATGAAGATATTATTGGAGCAAAACAACTGAGCAGCTTTAACAGTGGACTTTTTTTTTTCTCTCCCACAAACGCAACAGTTACAGTTCTTTGTTGTAGGTGCACAAATCCTGTCCTACAAATCACAAATTAGAAACTCATACACTCACATTTTTCTACAGTTGCTGCAGTGGTGCAATATGGTGCAAAATAAAACACACCCGAATAAAAATGTGTTTAACAGTCATGGACAAATTTTGCACATTCGCAAATGTGAATTTATGCAATGGGAGTTGCACACCTGTAGAATATTTTCTCACAAATAATTTTTTTCTTGGATATTTTTCTAGCACAAACACAAGTCATTAACTTCAACTACTTCAATCTGCCACTTTCACTCACAAATGATAAACTCCATGCGTTCTCACTTTTGCACCACAAATCTCTGTGAAATGTGGTGCAGCGGGCCCTGTTCACAGATCAGAGAACTTTTAGCCAATCAAAGGAGCTCGTTTGGGCGCCTGAATGAGAAAAAAATGTATAAAATTCCACAAATTGTCCCTGAGACTACAATTTAAAAAAGGGCTGTTGCACCAAATATTGACTTTGTTTAGTTTATTACTGTTTACTGCACTTTATGGTATTTTATTTGGAAACATTTAATTTTTAACATTTAAACATCATTATTTTTGAAGGCATCTTTGCTTTACAGCAGTTCTTTCCATGTTGAAGAAAATGAAGTTGTTTTTACAAGACAAAATGTAATTTCCTCCATATTACTAGCATCTTACTTTAACAATTTTAGTGGAATGCTTAAAGCCATTTTATACCTGTGTTATTAAAATGGTAAGATTGGTTGGTGGTAGATTATGCCTTAGATGATTAAAATAACAAAAAACTTCGCCATCACCTCCTATACTGCTGTCTGACATCAACCCAGGATTCAGAATAATAGTGAAACGTAATACTGAAGTTAATATAATAGTCTAGATCTCATTGTGACTTTATTTAATGTATTTCCTTATCAACCTATAAAATTAATTACTGGCTACAACACTGGGCTCATGTCAAACAACAACAACAACAACAACAACAACAACAACAATAATAATAAAGACGATTATCTTGTACTTCCAGACAACCTTGAACACAACTGACTTAATACCAACTATTTTCTTAGATATTTTTTATGCGTCTTATCCACTTTTACTTAAATACCTTTTAAAACCAAATAAATCTTTTTACTAAAACAGCACTTTACTTTACTTATTTATAGGTTTTTCTTTACTGATAGATCTGCATAAAAGAGTCTTAACTGCCAAATATTAGTGGAAATGTGAATGAGTTTCTCTGTAACATACCTGTGTGGTAGAACTCAGTCAAATGAAGAAAAATGTGTGAGACTGAAATAACTGTGTTCAATGTTAACAAGAAGAGTTGATGAGCATCATAAGGGAGGGTTAAAACCCAGCCAATGAAAATGACAGCGTAAGCTGTAGCTAGGCATATGACAGGTTTTGTGACTCTCTCTTCCTAGGACTTTAAATTCTCTGCACTCTTCAACATAACACTCCATATAGCTTGAGATTAAATTTCCCCAGCAGTGTCTGGGAATGAATCTCAGCCCTACCAGCTTGCATGTGATGCTGGTAAGTTCTATATAGGCTGTGAGAGCCATCCTTGAGAAAGCTGTAGCCTGAAATTGACTGAATGCTGACATAGAGCCCATAGGTATAAATGCCCTTCCCACAGTGCAAGCACATCACTAAGAGTGTTAAATGAGGTTTTGGACTGTCTACTACAGTCTGTTTTGAAAGTATTGGAACAGCAAGACTAATTCTTTAGTTTTTGCTATACACTGAAGACAGTTGGGCTTGAGATCAAAAGATATTTATACAACGATAGAATTTCAGCTTTCATTTCCTGATATTTACATCTAGATGTGTTAAACAACTTAGAACATAGCACCTTTGGTGGCAGACCACCCAACAGTATTGGATCACATTTACGGCAGTTGGCAGACACCCTTATCCAGAGCGACTTACATTTTATCTTATTTATACAACTGAGCAGTTGAGGGCCTTACTCAAGGGCCCAGCAGTCCCAGCTTGGTGGTGCTGGGGATTGAACTCATGACCTTCCGATCAATAGCCCAACATCCTAACCACTGAGCTACCACAGCTACCAAATTCACATTGGGGCTCAAGCCAAGAATAAACATTCCGAGCAATTAATTGATTTTGGTTTAAATGATCAATTTAACAGAGCACACCTGGGCAACAAGAAACACCTGCCAGTCACATGATCCAAAATGTTTTGATCACTTGAAAAACTGGGTGGATTCAAACAAAAGGTGCCATGTTCTAAGTTGTTTAACACATCTAGATGTAAAGGAAAGCTGAAATTTTATCATTTCATATTCATCTCTTGATGGTAAACCCAAATATCTTCAGTGTATAGCACGCCCGGGCTCCATGGTATGGATCTTAGCTAAAATGATGAGTGCCACACTGCATCCTCAATTTGTTACAGCCCAGCTTCACACCCACACAAGTTCCATCAGCCTTGTACAAGCTCCAAATAGCTGGAATTATGCTCATAACCTGCAACCGTTTCAGGGCTCAGAGCCTTGTTAATATCATACTGCATCAAGTTCATCACTCACTGTTCGTTTTTGGACAATCTAAAGGTTCTTGGATGATCTGTAGACACTATAGATAAGTGGAGACCCCTTGGTTTAGGACAAGGGATTCTACTTAACATACTTCCTTAGACAAAAGTGGGATGGTGGGTATTGTCTGAGTTTGGAATCGAGTGGGATGAACTAGTTGTGCATCCACAGGGCTCGTTCACTCCACTGGGTCTGAGTATATTTTCAGGTCTCTAAATGTCATAGACAGAGACCCACCCTTGTCCTACTATGCCAAATGGTCACTTTGTGATTTTGCTGAAGATCTTGACATTTGTGTACATGTGCACAAGAAAATATGTAGGTGATATCTTCTGCCCCTGGTGGTTATTCCACACACTATGTAGTAACACACTCTTCTTCTCTGAATGTACACTGAACACTTTTTATAGACACTCTCACAAAGACTCAGTCTTTATAATATATGTTTACTTGCTCGTTTGCACTACAAATCATCCTGCACTATGCGCTGCTTCCCTCAAAATATCTCTTTTGCACAACTTCATGTACAAATATCTCATTTGCACATTTACAGTATGTATGTAAAGTTTTTTGTAAAGTTTTGTACAGTAAATTTTGTATAGTCAACCAAATTGTTTTTCTTATACCTCTATGTTTGTATTTATGTCTAACCTGTATGTAGCACCGTAGTCCTGTGAGACACGACATTTCGTTCGACTATTTGTCCACACGTGTAGCAGAATGACAATAAAGCTCAACTTGAACTTGAACTGTGATCAATTTTATACACTATAGCAAACATACAATTTCTATTTATAATTTAAATTTAGGCAAATTCAATTCCAACATTAGTTTTAGTTAATAAAATTAAAGGTGTGGAAATAAGTTAAACTAAATTTAATTTTGGGCTTGAATTTTGATCTTGTTTTTCCAGTTTTGTAATTCTGGTTTTGTCTACACCCCTCTGTTTGCTGATCACCTGCCCGTTTTTGACTCTGCCTGATGTTTTCCAACCTGTATGTTTTTCTGCTCTTTGTAAATAAAAGCATATTTTCTACTGCATCTGCTTCTACTGCCTGACAAATCAATACTGAGTTTATGCAGGATTAATCCTTTGTTTTTTCATTCCTGCTTGTGCAGGGAGTTGTGTTTTTGTTTTAATGGATATCAGTTATTAAAATGCAATAAATGAAAAATGTTTTTATTGAATTAAATGAATGCAAAAATGTACATACTTGTTTATAATGTTTTGCTTATACAACCTTATACAAATCAATAATTTTGTAATCTTTTTATGAAATAAAATGTGATCAGATTAAGGTTATCAAATGGTTATCAGGTCAGATTATGATTTCCAGGAATATATCTCCTTTCCCATTTAATAGTGAGGGGAATTCTGACTCGTTTCAATGAGTCAGAGCTTTCAACTCAGCTCCCAAAAAAAGAGCTGACTCTTTCCATTCCCACAGAGCTCACTGCCAGTTTTTTGTCAAAACTAGGCCAAGTTGTTGATCTTTGCCTATCTATCACATTTAACATTTTATTCTGCCTTCTAATTAATAAACATTATACTTTGCATTGTACATGTTATAAAATCTACTTAATCTATTTAGATACCGGGATGCTACATATCAACACTTAAAATGCAGTAAGGATTAATATTATTGAGCTGCTGTGTGTATTTAACCTTTGTTAAAGTAAAATTTGGAAAAGATTCCCGTCCATTTAACCTGCACTTCATTGGAATGTAATGACATTCATTCCACAGTCATCCCTTTATGGAAAGTGAAATACACTACAATTATTAAACTGGTTTTATTTTTCGAGCAGAATTAGTGATTTTGTTCTGAAAATTCACTTTAATTCACTGTAGTTAGTTTGTTTTAGTGTCCCTATTCTTATTTGATATAATTTAAACAGTACAGTGTATTTGGGGTTAAAAACTCTGTTATGTTTGGCAGTGATTCAGTGTGTCATGGATTTAAGAACAATGGCTGTGCTCAGGATTGGGAAGTGTGTTTCCTTCCGGTGTTCCACAGTTTAATACAGCCCAGTCTAACATATTTTTTTAATGGCATTTGGCAGACACCCTTATTCAGAGCAACTTACATTCATCTCAGTTTTTCTGGAAGCAGAGACAGAGCATTTGTTCATCTGAAAAATTTTCTCATCTATCAAATTGGTACACATAACTTGCAACAAGACATAAATAATTAGCCAGATGTATACGTTTTGTGCAATTGATTGTATTTGAGTACTAATTAATTTAAAAAGTAGTAATAATAAAAAAGCCTTAATACCTTTTTACTCCCAGTTGAATTCCTCAGAGTTTCTACATTATATGCTTCACTTGGACCTGAAAAAACAGGAAATGTTACTGACAAGAACATGTAAAGAAGGAATGACCAACTGCATGATCAGGTCCAGGAAATAAACGACAAGCTTTCTAGCAATGTGGCCCAGTGTCAGGACAAAATCTGATTCATGACCATCTTTTCTTACTTCTCCTCCTCTCATCACATCTAACACACAAAATTGGTCCTGAAATGGTTCTTGCTATTGTAACAAGGTTAAAATTGTTTTAATTCACTTGATTTTCCTGTTTATATGCATTCAGTGTTGTTCTATAATTGTTTAAGCCAGTGTTTGTAAAAAAAAAAAAAAAAAGAAAAAAAAGAAAGAAAAAATACCTTAAAAAGGGTCTGTAAGGAGGTGATGGTTTCACCTCCCCCGCACCCCCTCCTTTAACAACAAAGTGGTTCAGTCTAGGAAGCCATACCTGCTGTATCGTCCTTTTAGCAGTCTTTTCTTCCTCTCTCCCAAACGGAAGAGGTATGCTGTGTCCCAATTAATTAATAGTTAGCATTGGTTGAAAATAATTCACACACAGAAATACATAAAGTTTAAGTTTTTTTTTTTTTTTTTGTTATTTACAGATGTAAGATCATATATACTTAACATACGTGTTTCATTGATGTGGATTGGTATACTTTGGAGTGCTATTTTTGTTGACAGTGTTACTGAAGTGTGAGCTGAAGCTGTTGTGACGATCTGTCTACATAAAAATACATTCTCTATGCAGGTATGCATTGACGAATCATATTTTTGTTGTTGTAACATCAATATTGCTGCGTTTCATACGCCCTCTGTATAAGTTTAAGTGCACGGAGTTACTTTTTTTTCGCTTTTCTTCCTCTCTCCCAAACGGAAGAGTGTTACTGATGTGTGAGCTGAAGCTGTCGTGACGATCTGTCTATATAAAAATACATTCTCTACGCAGACCCAATCCGGCGCTCTCCTGTCGTTCTTCGCTAATTTTCCCACACAATGCAGACCACAGAATCATACGGTTACACTAATAAGGGTTTGTCAAAGTACAAGATGCAACCATCACTTTATAAGCACTTTCGATTGATTTACCACAGTGAATGAAATGAAAAGAAAGTTTTATGGCTAGCTTCAGTTACACTTTTTGTTACACTGCCTCAGTTCTTTCTATTAGCCAACAAAATACTCTATTAGTGAAGTCAGTATTCAGAAATGTTCTTTTTCACAGAAGTGGAAAAAATTTTAAATTCATTGGGCAGTATGCTGCCCAGTCCCATCTTTTGATTGCCAGGAAACTTAATTAAAGTATTTTAATGATGTATGCCAATCTAGTTAGCTAGTTAATTGTTTTACTACAGACTGATGGAAATGAATTTTTTATTCTCTTCCAACAAAATCAGCAAGTCTATGGCCATGACCTGTGGCTTTCTTTTTTATTATTCCAGTCTGGCGATCATCTTTATTTTCTTTTCGTATATTCAACCATGATGCGACTGTGCGTTTGTGAGCAGGAATGGTTATGTGTAGTGCAGCAGGTGGTAGATTTCAGAATATTACTTGTACGCTATAGTTCTAGCATGGAGATGTGCTAGACTACACCTTTAAACATAAATACCAAATACAAAATTTTGTTTTGTGAACACCTGTAGAGGTTTTTCTTTTTCATTTGTTCAACATTCTTGTCTACTGATCAACTACAAAAAAAACAACAACAAAAAACTGAACAGCTAGTACATGAACTCTTGTTCCTGGGCTCCTTTGTGCTGTAGAATTGCAGCAAAACCTTCCTCAACATTTGTAATGCTATCTTGCTAAAAAATGTATTGCAGTTCTACCTTCAGTAGTTGTGATTTGCAATGATGACTGTGAAAATGGATAGGATGCTCTTCGCTTTGGGTTCACATCCTCATAACCAGGGGAATCTCTGAAAATCAACAGGATGTCTGGATTAGACAAAATCAAAGCCAGCTCCAATAAAACACATTTAAACATTTTATTAAATCTGTGCGAGTACCGAGGCTCACCTGTCTGGGCAGCAGTAGCTGTAGAAGTCTGGTATGGATGTGTGAGGTTCTGTTGAGAGATTCTCAGCTGACATACGAAGTAATTAACACAGATGACAATGCAGATGAGCAAGCCGAGGACCACAGACAGCAGCAGGTAGCCTGTCAGAGACTTGCACAACACAGCAGCATTCACACAGCAATAGTTTAATGACCAACAGAAAATGTAACCTATACTGTTCAAACACATTCACATATACAGTAGTTTTGACAAGGAAGTGGGTCGATACCTCTCTCTGTAGCTGGCTCACTTGCAATGACAGGTTAAGAACGACCTGAGTCACATTCTCCAGCTGCCTCTGCAGTACCTGTATAGACTCGGTCTGTTTCTGATCCTACAGGAGTACAAGAAAAGATCAGATTAATAACATGCTGTCCTGGCTTCCCAGTCAAGCCCATCAAGCCTTTAACTTGGCTGATGATCAGCCAGTGTCTGATGAAAACCAGGTTGCAGATTCGGGTTGCAGCATTGAACCTTTTTAAGAATCGGTCCACTTTTTTGCTGGTTTGAGAGCAAACCATTACATAAATCATAAATCAGTTTTCTAATAAATAGCACGGAAATAACTGCAATCATGAAGAAGCTGGACTTTTACTACCTATCACAAATAATTATGTACAAGATGAAAGATGTCATTGCTTTTGGCTGTCAACAATTATGTAGGTTCTCGAAGGCAGTTTTGTTAGCCTTAGTTATGTATCTTCTGTTTAGCTTGTTGCAGTGGATAAACTGTTGTTTCTTCCTAGGACAACTGATTCAGAGTGCAATATTCAATTCAGCTCAGTCTTAACAGTAAAATTTAAATACATCAGGTCTTGGATCCAGACTATCAGCATTTTGGTGTTGAAACAACTGACTGCAGTGGTATAAATAATATGGATTAAAAAAAAACTTTGGGACATGCGGTCATAGGAAAATAATCAACTTCGTATGGTAAATCCATGGTAAACTCCAACTTTTTGTTGGGCTGCATCATACCACCCCATCATTGATAATGCTCCTGTGACAACATGCCCCCTAATGTTTTATTCCTTATATCCTATTTATTAACCTGCCTCCATTAGATACATTATAGAGCAAAAGTGCAGCAAGATGAAGTTATTAATTTTGCTGACCTGTTCTTCAGCCATCCTTGAAGTGTTCTGGAGTCTAATGATAGTTTTGTTGAAAGCCTTCTGCATCTCTATCTGATTTCGATATGTGTGAAAAGGACAAGCCAAACAAAACAAATGAGTGTGGTTAAAATCAAATGGAAGGAGACCAGCTGTTGTCCTCCATATCTGGAATTTCCTTGCTCAAATACATCTCTTTCAGCTCATGAGCAGGTCACAACTAGAGCTTGGGCCTGAGTAGAAAATATCTAATAACAACAGTGCAACAGTGGCGACGTTCAATCAGTAATCACCTCTGACTGAGCTGTTCCAGGTAACGGCCACTGAGTGACATGTTCACTTCCAGGGCTTTGATCCGGTTGTTTAGCCTCATGAAGACTGACTCCTTCTGGTTGGAGCGATGGATCGGTGCCTCGGTGGAGCTGGGGATTTCAGCGTAGAATTCAGAGGAAGATGGCTGCACTGATTGTCCATTACTATATGTTCCTGATTGAATGTCGCCACTGTTGCCTCCAGAGGCAGCTTCTTCTACCAGCTCCTCACTTTTAGGTTCTGCAACAACTGAGGCCACCTCTAATTGTTCTGTTACAGTGGTAGCTGTCAGTGTTACATCAGGAGTTGCACTCTTGCTTATGGTTGGTTGGACAAAGGACTGATCTGTAGACGTTGACAGAGGGGTAAATGTTGCCTGATCCATGGTGCTGGTCATCATACTAGGTGTCAAGGTGTTCTTTTCAGTGGTAGATTTCTCTACTGCAGATACAGACATCTGGACATGATCCATCTCATCACTTTTGGTGGTTAAAACTGGTGTGGATGTCAGTTTCAGTTTACAGATGAGAATGGGAGCATTTTTGGCCTCCACTGGTTTATCTCTGCTCTTCTCAACAGCCAAAGGGTCCAGAAAATCCACAACATGAAATACTCTTGAGGCAATGGTATCAAGGTATGTAAGTGTCACCAGGGCTGAAGTAAGACTTGGAGCAAGATCCAGAGATCCAGCTTCAGGCCCATGTTCACTCTCAGGAAAAGATGGAACAACCACAACAGAAGCTTCCATTGGAGAGGTTGTTTCGACAGTCCAGGTGTGGAGCATTTGCATCAGGGATGATGAGATCGCGACTGGGACTGAGGTTTCTCTTTTGTGTAGATTGTTGGGTTGAGAATGTGATTCTTGAGATTTCTTTTTTGTCTTCTTCCTCTGACGAGCTGGAAGGGGAATGCAACTCTGCAGGAGGTACTCTTTAAGTGAAACAACACAAGAACAAGAGTCAGGAGTGTGCTCCCAACACTCCTTCACTCCTGAGTACTGCTGATCCTGTGGAGCCTTCACTGTCTCCTTCTCTGCCTCCTGTGTTATAGAGCGGGAGGACTTGTCTGGCTCATCCGACTCATCCTCAGGTAGCAAGGTAATGATCTGATCTTCTTTGTTTGATGTGCAATCTCTGAGAGTGTGGGGGTGGGTAAAGGAGCTGTCGGATCTGCATTGACGGGGTCTCGGTGACCTTTTTCAATTCATGCTGGTCTGCTTCCAGACTCTCCATCATGAATTATATGAGAGAACACAAAATAAAGGTATAGTTTACTCAAAACAAGTCTCAACAACAAATAAAAGCTGGCAAAAACTGAAGAGCATGAGATCGTCTTGCATACTGCTAACTATACGTAGTCTTTTGTTCTCATTAGCAAATTAGTCACATTAGCAACATTCAGTTATGTACTATAGAATAAGCAATGCAACTTTGGATAGTACTACTGGTTATTTTGTGTCCAATATTTTCACTCGTAACTGGAATTCTCTGTGAATTATAAAATGCTTTAAACAGTTCTTCTCAAGTACTTACATAATCTTGGATGAGGTTGGGGAGACTGTCTGAACTGGAGTTCCAGATTTCTCATTCAAATTTAAATGCAGGGAGGAATAACTGCCTGTTGAAGACAATGTAAAAATTAAGCCAGCTAATTACCAATTCCTTCTCAGATTGTTTGTTCATTGTGTAACCTGTACATTTAAAGTTTTAAATCTTATCTGCAAAGGGCCAGTGTGGTTGCAGGTTTTTTTCCTTCCAATCAAGCTGGGGCCACAATTGATTCCACTTGTTTAACTCGGGGGTTTTCAACCTTTTAGGACCTGCGCCCTCTTCCATTTATCTAATTTCACTCGTGTCTCCCAGCCCACAACATCCGAAGTAATGCATGATAACACCCTTGACATACTACTTAGTATGCCTGTAGTGTGTATAACATATTGACACACAAAATATATAAACAGCTTACCGCATTCAGTGTGACAGTTGAGCCTGTTTCTTAGAGCACATCATGCCAATCCGTGGTTCAATACCTGATACAGCTAACCGTAAATCATCTTCCACCGTCAATAACCATGAGCAGTACTTGCTTCTGATGTACACCGATCAGCCATAACATTATGACCACTGACAGGTGAAGTGAATAATATCTCGTTACAATAGCACCTGTCAAGGGTTGAGATATATTAGGCAGCAAGTGACCAGTTGGTTCTTGAAGTTGATGTGTTGGAAACAGGAAAAATGGGCAAGCGTAAGGATTAGAGAGCCTTTGACAATGGCCAAATTGTGATGGCTAGATGACTGGGTCAGAGCATCTTTAAAACGGCAGGCCTTGTGGGGTGTTCCCAGTATGCAGTGGTTAGTACCTACCAAAAGTGGTCCAAGGAAGGACAACTGGTGAACTAGCGACAGGGTCATTGGTGCCCAAGGCTCAATGATGCACGTGGGGAGTGAAGGCTAGTGTGTCTGGTCTGATCCCACAGAAGAGCTATTGTAGCACAAACTGCTGAAAAGTTAAAGCTGGCTAAGATAGAAAGGTGTCAGAACACACAGTGCATCGCAGCTTGCTGCGTATGGGGTTGTGTAGCCACAGACCTGTCAGAGTGCCCATGCTGACCTCCGTCCACTGCCAAAAGTGCCTACAAGTGAGCAACAGAACCGGACCACGGAGCAATGGAAGAAGGTGGCCTGGTCCGATAAATCAGATTTTCTTTTACATCATGTGGAAGGCCGGGTGCTTGTGCATCGTTTACATGGGGAAGAGATGGCACCAGCATGCACTATGGGAAGAACGCAAGCTGGCGGAGGCAGTGTGATGCTCTGGCCAATGTTCTGCTGGGAAACTTTGGGTCCTGGCATTCATGTAGATGCTATTTTGACACACACCACCTACCTAAACATTGTTGCAGACTAGGTACAGCCCTTCATGGTATTCCCTAATGGCAGTGACCTCTTTCGGCAGGATAATGCGCCCTGCCACACTGAAAAAATTGTTCAGGCATTGGTTCGAGGAACATGACAAAGAGTTCAGAGTGTTGACTTGGCCTTCAAATTCCCCAGATCTCAATCCAATCAAACATCTGTGGGGTGTGCTGGCCATCAAGTCCAATCCATGGAGGCCCCACCTCGCAACTTACAGGACTTAAAGGATCTGCTGTTAACGTCTTTGTGCCAGAAACCACAGCACACCTTCAGGGATCTAGTGGAGTCCATGCCTCGACGGGTCAGGGCTGTTTTCATGGTACAAGGGAGGCTACACAATATTAGGCAGGTGGTTTTAATGTTATGGCTGATTGGTGTAAGCAAGTATAGAAAATGTGGATTCACAGAGCCAAGTTGAGGTGAAAGGTAAAAGCACATCAATTGCAAGTCTTGTAAGTTCAGTATATCATATCGCATCAAGTTCATCACTCACCATTCCTATTTAAAGAGAGAAAACGTGCCACTGTGTAGGTTGGTATCCTTGTGTGCACCACACTGAACATGGACCAGAGAAAGCAAAGGAGAGAGTTGTCTTAGGAGCTCTGAAAGAAAATTGTAGATAGCCATCTTAAAGGTAAAGGCTGTAAGACCATCTCCAAGCAGTGTGATGTTCCTTTGACTACAGTTGCAAATATTATTAAAAATTATAAGGTTCATGGGATTGTAGCAAACGTCCCAGGACGTGGCCACAAGGAGAAATGCAACCCCAGGTTGATCAGAAGGATTGTGCGGATGGTAGAAAAGAGCCAAGGAAAACATCCAAAGCCATTCAAGTTGAACTCCAAGGTCAAGGTACATCACTATCTGATCGCACCATCTGTCGCATTTTAAACAACAATGGGTTCCATGGAAGAAGACCCAGGAGAAGACCATTATTGAAAGAAAAACATAAAAAAAAAATCCAGATTGGAATTTGCTAAAATGCATGTTGACAAGCCACAATGTTTTTGGGAGAATGTCCTTTGGACTGACGAAACAAAACTAGAGCTTTTTGGCAAATCACACCAGCTGTATGTTCACAGACAGAAAAATGAATCTTTCAAAGAAAAGAACACCATACCTACTGTGAAACATGGAGGGGGCTCAGTCATGTTTTGGGGCTGCTTTGCTGTGTCTGGCACAGAGGGCCTTGAATCTGTGCAGGGCACAATGAAGGTTCAAGACTATCAAGGCATCATGGAGAGAAACATACTGCCCAATGTCAGAAAGCTCACCCTCAGTCACAAGTCCTCCAGCAGGATAATGACTAAAAAAAAAAAAAAAAAAAAAAAGCTAAAAGCACTAAAGAATGTCTGGGGAAAAAACATTGGACTATACTTACATGGCTCTCTATAATCCCTGATCTTAATCCTGTTGAACATCTGAGGAAAGATCTGAAAACTGCAGTGTGCAGAAGGCACCCTTCAAACCTCAGACAGTTAGAGCAGTTTGCTCAGGAAGAGTGGGCCAAAATACCCGTTACCCGATGCAGAAGTCTCCTTGTAAACTACTGCGATCGGTTGTGGGCAGTGATTGCTGCTAAAGGTGGTGCAACAGAATACTAAGTTAAGGGTACCATCTTTTTTGTCCATGACATTTTCATGATCATTATGTGAAATATTCAGTTTAATCGAACATCAAAAGTAATGTCTTTTGTTATAAACATGGAATTAACAGTGATTGATGCCATTAATGTTTGTCAGTTTCAAATTATTTCAGAGATAGTTGTGGGTTCTTCTTTTTCATGGAAGGGTACCAACAAATTTGTCTATGTCTATGTGATTAAATATATATATATATACACGCATACACACACACACACATATACACTGATCAGCCATAACATTAAAACCACCTGCCTAATATTGTGTAGTCCCCCTTGTACCATGAAAACAGCTCAGACCCATCGACACATGGACTCCATAAGACCACTGAAGGTGTGCTGTGGTATCTGGCACAAAGATGTTAGCAGCAGATCCTTTAGGTCCTGTAAGTTGCAAGGTGGAGCTTCCATGGATCAGACTTGTTTTCCAACACATCCCACAGATGCTCAATTGGATTGAGATCTGGGGAATCTGGAGGCCAAGTCAACACCTTGAAACCTTTGTCATGTTCCTCAAACCATTCCTGAACAATTTTTGCAGTGTGGCAGGGCGCATTATCCTGTTGAAAGAGGCCACTGCCATTAGGGAATACTGTTGCCATAAAGGGCTGTACTTGGTCTGCTACAATGTTTAGGTACAGTGCCAGTCAAAGTAACACCCACTTGAATAGCAGGACCCAAACAGGACCCAGGACCCAAGAACATTGCCCACTGCATCACACCGCCTCAGCTGGCTTTCCTTCTTCTCATAGTGCATCCTGGTACAATCTTTTCCCCAGGTAAGAGACACACACATCCACATGATGTAAAAGAAAACGTGATTCATCAGATCAGGCCACCTTCATCCATTGCTCCATGGTCCAGTTCTGATGTTCACGTGCCCATTGTAAGCGCTTTCGGCAGTAAACAAGGGGCAGCATGGGCACTTTGACCAGTCTGTATCTATGCAGCCCCATACACAGAAAACTGCGATGCACTGTGTGTTCTGACACCTTTCCATCACATTCTATCAGCATTAACGTTTTTAGCAAATGGTGCTACAGTAGCTCTAATGTACAGAGGCTGTAGGGCAAAAATGAGACAAACCACACCCTTTATTATCATCTTTCAGCACACTTTTTACTTTGATCTGCTTAACCTGCCATGCTTCTGCACAAACTGAGAAAATATTGCCTTTCTCATGTTGTTGAGGAGAACTATAGGCAACATGAAATAATGCAATATTATTAAGGATCTTTTGCATTATCACTATCATTAGGCAACAAGACTGCTTACTGCTACATGGCCAAAAGTATGTGGACACCTGACTGTAACACCCAGGTGTGGGTCTTCCTGAAACTGTTGCCGTAAAGTTGGAAGCACACAATTGTGCAGAATGCCTTTGTATGCTGTAACGTTACAATTTACCTTCACTGGAACTAAGAAACCCAAACTACTAATCTAATCTACTTAATCTATTTAGATACCGGGATGCTACATATCAACACTTAAAATGCAGTAAGGATTAATATTATTGAGCTGCTGTGTGCATTTAACCTTTGTTAAAGTAAAATTTGGAAAAGATTCCCATCCATTTAACCTGATATTCTCCTCTTATTCTGGAGCTAAGAGACACAAAACTGTTCCAGCATGACAATGCCCCTGTGCACAAAGCGAGCTCCATGAAGACATGGTGTGTGAAGGTTGGAGTGGAAGA
>JAKKZJ010000004.1:3005234-3019189 GCA_033441845.1 Pangasius mekongensis
GAAACTCAGAATTTGAGTTTTGGGAACATGGGCTCCAGACTTCAGGCAGTCATTGACTGCAAAGGATTTTCATCCAAATATTAAAGTTATGGTTATATTTACAGTTATGTCACTTTGTAAATGCCATATTTTTGTGAAACCTCTTAAAATAAAGCTGAAAGTCTACACTTCAATCACATCTTTTATTTCAAATCCATTCTGGTGGTGTATAAAGGCAAAATCACAAAAACTCTGTCATTGTCCAAATACTTCCAGACCTAACTGTAACCAGCTTCTGTGGTTCAATACCTGATACAGCTAACCGTAAATCATCTTCCGCTGTCAATAAGTGTGAATGGTACTTGCTTTTAATGTAAGCAAGTAGAGAAAATGTGGATTCACAGAGCCAAGTTAAGGTGAAAGGCAAAAGTACATCAATTACAAGTATTGCAAGTTCAGCCTACTCTGTCTCCACTGACAGCCAGAATTCTGATAGTGTGGTTGAGTTAAAACAGAGCCTTCAAATAGCAGTCACTTGAAAGGTCCAGCAGGGCATCCTGTTGATCTGATGACAGGTGAACAAATTTGTTCAATGTCACTGGCAAACTTATTCCCAAACATAGTTCTATAGGTGGCCATTGCTGCTGGACGAATGAGGCTCTCTGCAATCGTGTGAGGCTTTTTGGCTTTGGCAACTAAATACGCCACCTCATATGGTCATCGTTTGTTTTTGGTTTGTTAAGCCTGATTCTTTAGGATGAAAAAATAAAGTGGCTTATCTTTGAACACCAGGTGTTTGGTTTGCAAGTGTCTTATCAGTTCCACAGGTTTCAAACTGCCATTTGCAAGCACCTCAGAACATATAACACACTGCGGACATGGTTTGCTATTTAGTGTGATGCACGTGAATCCGTATTTTATGCACTGTTCATCACACTTCCGTCGTTTTGATGCACCCAGGCTTTTGGTTTCTGCAGCTATCCTCTTCTGTGTGGAAAGCCCCACTGACTCAGTGACAGATTTACGTTCACAGCTATGTCAATCTTCTTCATTCACTTAAGTGTGTCCCACGGAATCTCCCCACAGCTTGAAAACCCCTGGTTTAACTAACGGAGATTGGTCTTCAAAATACTAAAGGGTACAGCTCATACTTTACACTTTTGGCAAACATATTCTCAGTTTCCATGAAGAAATGCATGACAGTAGGTACTATGCTGTCTGTTAGTCTGTTATACCCCTTTCTGTAAACAAACGGGAGATGCAACCCTAATTTCATTGTACTTGTGCTTATACTATTATTTGGTTGGAATAAAACCTGCAGCCACACCAGCCCTTTGCAGATAAAACCAGAAAAGCCCCAGTGTATATCATTGTTCAAGCATCTGTAGCTGCAGGATTGTGTGTGTGTGTTTATAGAATTACCTCCACTCTGAGCTCCATCTTCTGGATTTCCACCCAACACATTAGCAGCAATATTGTTCACCATGTTAAGAATAGCATCTGTAAATGAATACATGACAATTCAGTGCTTAATAGCTCTAGCAATCATGTCAAGATGCCTACAATGTTTCATACTAAACATTCTTTCGTGGTTAAACCCTACCATACCTCATATGAATTAACCTCATTATAGATTAGATTAGACATAATAGATTAGGTTTTCTGCTAAAACCCTTGGTTAAAAAAAAAGCTGAAATACTACAGGGCAGCACAATATGCTGCTAGGTGTGAATATGGGTGTGTGGTGCATTGCAGTGGATGCCGTCCCATTCAGGGTGTATTCTCGCCTCTTGCCCAGTGTTCACCACGACCCTGACCAGGATAAAGTGCTTACTGAAGATAAGTGAATAAATAAATGAATGAAATACTACACTGGAACGCACCCTTGGCAGACCCAATCAGATTTTTTGAAGATTTGTCATCTGATGGAACATATCCAGGAGGATAATCTGCAGGTTTAAAAGAAGAATGAAAATTGCAGGATAACATTACTATAAATAAGACCAGTGGAAATATAAGATATAGACAGAAATGGTCTCCTGACTATTTCAAAAGCCGGTTCTCACCATCGTCCTCGTCCTGGATGTTGAGTCTCTCAGAGGGCTCAGAATTCAGCTCGTACTCCTCCATCATACTTGTGCCAAAAACCCTAATCGCACAAAACAATGATAGGCAGAGACTTTAAAGCTTCAGATTAAGATATATAATAACATTTTGAAGAAGGGCTCTTATTAATTTACCTGAGCAGGCTGAGAGGACAAAAGTGCTCAGACCCAAAGTGTGACAACAGCTCCACCTACAGTCACATGGAAATGTAACAACAAAAAGGACCATTATAGCACTTTGAAGGGAAAAGAAAATAGACCTTTCATGTTCATATTACATATTACAAATAAGAACAATATTGGTATAGCTGGTATGGAATTTAGTTGGTTAAAATGTTATATTATGGGAAATAATGTTCAATTTCTCTCAGGCACTGTGATGAATGTGCATTGCAATAATACTGTTAGAATGCTGATGATCTGACTCGGATAATCAATAGAAGACAGTGGAGTAGAGGGAAAAAAAGCAAATACCATTCACCATGTAGTACATGAATTTACCCAGACATCTCAGACATCTTTATATGTGAATCTCATAACACAAAACAAGTCAGAGCAAGTGTAGCATTCAGGTTTGTTAGTTGCAGTTAATTGAAAAGAGCACACACACTTTACCCTTGCCTAGAACATGAAGAAATTAGCTGGGTTATGTTTAAACACAAGCCCTCCCAGCTCATACATCCAAACAACACACAAAGACAGGTTTCCTACTGGGGCTCTGAAGCAAAGCCTTCAGCAGATGTTGCTACTGAGTTTGTGTGTTTGTGTAGATTGAAAATGTTTGCCTGGATAATGGATATGTAGTTAGCCCCTTACTGATGTTGTTTTACATATACTACAATAAAAGGGGTCATAATTTAATTAATATTCACACAGCTTGTCTCAATAGCATGTAAGTTTAACTGCACAAGATCATTTGACCCACACCACCCAGCACTGAGCTGCACAGGTTTAGAACCTCATCTGGAAAATAAATTCTGCACACAATCCTCTGCTAGCAGTGTCTAGACGGGCTCTAATCTGAAGGTGTGGTGCAATCAATAATCCACTGAGGTTCCACTGTGACTGACAGCACTGTAGTACAGAGCACCTTTCATTTCTTCACCCAGTCATTCAAGCACATCTGAGAAAAAGAGGGAGCTAACCTTAATGTACTTGGTGAACATCTGACGCAGAAGAGAAAACACAGAATTACAGGGAAAAAGACAGAAAAAGTTGAGAAAATAGTTTGCTCACAATTCATGATAAATCTGAACTGGTTCTTTAGAATCAGAATTTTTTTTCATTACAGAAAAACAAGAAATCAATAAAATAAAAGACAGACAGAAAAAGACAAACAAAAAGAAAGAAAGCGATGGTGACAGCAGCAGAAAAAATTCTCACTGCATATTCTGGAATAGAAAAAGTCAACAAGCAGAACCAGTCCTTAAAGGCCTTCACGCAAAACATTACTGTATTAATTTTCAGACAAGTAATGGCCAAAATTTATTCACGACTCATTCATTCATTTTCACATTTATTTTTATCCAGACACGACTGAAACATGACACAAATCAAGCACACAGCTGAGCCTTAAGATCCTTTTGCTTAATGGTTCTCTGGCAGTCCTGGGATTTGACTTGATTTAGCACAGAGAACAAGTGGATCTTCCTCACATACCTTTACATATTTTGCATATAAATGCTCGTCCAGTGGAAAACTCTGGACCGTGCGCTCGTCCCGGGCATGAAAGGTCCCAAGCTTGGCCCATTTGTTGGTTGGATATCTGTGGACAAACCAGAATGTTTATTTGCACCCATTCCCACAATAGATTTAAGGTGAACCTTAATTATACAGCAACGCAAGAATTGTATACTTAAATTAACAAAGAAAAGATTGTTAATGTGTAATGGATGAACTGGTATAAACGATTAGTAATAACCAAGTGCAAAGGTGTGGATTTCTAGACAAACAAAACGAACTTAGTACTACAGTTAGGCTTAAAAACAGCTGGGTGACACACTGTATACTAGCTAACTGAAATACAGCCTTACATTTAGCTTCAATGCCTCTATATTTTCTCTCTTCACTGAGAAATCTCACCACCACCAGCACCATTTACCAGTCCTACCGGCATTGTCCTCAGTAAGCAGTAAGTCTACAATGAAAAACTTCAGACATCACAATTTAGCAGTGTACATGCATAAGCCTGGAAGTCAGCAAGGAGTATTTTCTCCACTTATCTACAGGGCTTTATCAATTCTACTAAAGTCCAGACTTACTACCACAGAAAAGGCTCATATTTGGCCCTGAAATTTTGTTAGCACACATTTCCTCACCAGCCTCACTTTTTTTTCCCTCTTTTGAAGCTAATAAGACAAAAAACCCACAACTTGTCTCATTACCAAGAAACTACAAAATGTAACCTCCTCTATCCTGAAGACTTTCCTGACTTGTGTCAGAAAAACTGGAGACTCCTTCCATAAATGCTAAATAAACGTCTCCTCATGAAAAAAGTTCCACATATCTGGAACATTTGCTATGCAACCTCCTGTGTACGCTGTTTCTATAGAAAAGACAATGTTTTAGAACGAGTGCATTAACATAAACCTGTGACTTGCAGCTGCACTATTGTCAAAGCTGCTGCTGTAGAAAATTAATCAACCCCTTCTGACCAATCAGAATCACACATGCAAAGGCATTATCATATGTTAATGATGATGTAATGTGAAAAAATACTTAGCATTTAATGGGAACTGCCCACAACACCACACAAATGCTGAAAGCAGCGATATTAATATGAATGATATTTGGAGTATTGTGCTTCACACTTGTTTTTCCTGTAGCTACTGCATTTCTGTACTATAGCTAGACCAGAATCCTCTTATACAAACTGCATGCATGGCTGATAATGATGCTTACAAGTGACAATATGGAAAATTCAAAATGACTGCTGTGTCAAAAAATGTTAAGAAATATATATACACGACTTTGTACCCCAAAGGTCAGAGGCATGACAGAGTCTAGCAAGAACTAAGCCCAAAAAAAAAAAAAAAAATCTCAGCATGTCACACACATCCAACAAACCAAACATTCTCATGCTCTGACCTGTCACTGATTGAGACCAGAAAGTCTTTGGGGGTCGAGGAGAAGAGCTCAAAATTGGCAATGTCCAGCTGCTTCACCTGAATGGGCTGACACAATTCAATGACAAACCTGGAGGTGCACACAGAGGAACAGAATGGGTGAACTTGAAGAAAAGGTGGATATGATTGTTGGGTGAGGAAGAGGTGTGATGGAGAGAGGAGGAGGAGGAGAAAAAGAAAACAGGAAGAAATATCAGAGTGAGGGATAAGCTGAAGTATGCTGAGTGTTTGTCTTTAACCTGTGTTATAAACTTCGTTGCCATGTCTGCTGATTTTCTATCTAATAACCTGTTACTGAGAACAATAAAATGAGTCACCTAACTGTGGACATTTTTTTTTTACTTTTAAAGGACCGTTTCTGAGATTTACACCTACAATAATTGGATGAATGTGGTCCTAATACTTATACTCAGTGCTCTTCATAAGCAGCACAAACAGTGAATGTTGGGCTTGGCTTACCATATCTTATTGCTGCAGGGGTTCAGCATGTAAACATCTACATTCTCCATCAGGATGGCCGAAGTGCTCTAATAAAAAGAATAAACATGCCAATAAGTATTATCCTGGCTCCAGAGTTTGGCTTCCAAAATGCATTGCTGAGATATTACTGAGACATAGCTGTGAGGAAACTTCATGCCTGTCTTGTTTAGTAATGTCTACTACCATGTCTACCATGTGTAACCTTTATAAACTTTAACTGCCCCCTTTTCACCAGCATGGAGTACTGGTTTAGGGAACCACCATACATGCCGGTTTACTAACATAAAAATAATGACCATAACAAATGATTTTAAAGTTGTAAATTCGGCTTCCGTTTTAAAGTACATAGTGAATGAAGAACGGTTGACATTTTTATTTTATACCACAGTGCTGCTAAATGCTCGATTATGATTGGTCAGAAGGTCTGGATTCATTTTCAATAACAACAACTTTTAAAGTAGTGCCAGATGAAAGGCAAATCACAGGTTTATAACAATGGCCTCGCTAAAGGAACAACTATAGTTTTGACGGAAGGAGTCTCCAGTGTCAGTGCTTTGTAATGTTTTCCAACACAAACTTTTTTTGTCTTATTAACTTGAAGAGAGAGAAAAAGAGAGGCTGGTGAGGGGAGGGTACAGCTGCTATAAATGTACGTGACACCAGGAGCTAACTTTATTCCTTTGTTTCACTTTAACTTTAAATGCACAATGTGCATTCATTAATAAATTAAAAATCGCAGCAGTTGGCAGCTGCTGTGGTACAAGGGGAATAATACACTTGTTATTATATGAAAATAATCACCTTTGGGCAGCCATAGTAAATCAGCCTTATGTTCCTATATCAGCATGCTCGTGCTGTGTTTTACTGCTCACATATTTCACCCCTTTAATCTGTGTGTAGCTGCTCACAGTTATTGCTCAAAGTTGCTCCGAGTTATTTTATGCCATTGCTTTTCAGTTCAAAACAACACTCATGCAAAAACCCTAAGCTGGTTTAGGTACCTTTGCTTCAGGATTAGAAGCCAGGATCTTAGCGCCACATTCCACAGAGGCATAGTTTGTGGTTTTCTGCACTTTTTTAACAGCACTAGAGCCCCCTTGAGAAGACGTGTGTGTGGTTTGACCTTGTGGAGTCGAGATAAAACACAAAACATCAGCATACTTAGTAATGAGCGCTACACATCATCAAAAGAGCAAACTTCGAGGAAACAGATCAGATAAGCTTATCAGTAACGCGCAGCAAATCCATGATAAAGCAGGTACGCTCACTGTTAACCGAGCACAGTGTCTTACTTTTTTCATTCTCCACCTCCATCATGATCTTCTTCCACTCATCAAAAGTAGGAATGTCTTCTGCATCTTTGCTGGGAAGAGCTGGATCTGTTTCTGCTGATACTGGAACGCTCTGTTGAATATTGCAATAGAGATGGCCTGTTTATCCACACTGCACTGACCAACGTTTTGTTTGTGGTGATGGATTCAAAGTGTGTTCAATAACAGTTACAGCCAATTGCAAAAATTTACCTGAAAAAATGGGAACCTGTAAAAGGAATAATGGGGATAGTTTGACTAAAAATGTTTACAAGAAAGCAAGATGGGATGATCTTGTAGCGTGGCTTTTATGTTACTTTCTGTTACTGTGTTTTACTCTGTTTAGTGTATTATGCAATCTAAGCATTTTTGTGGTAAACATCTATATCTATGTAGAATTTCTCATGTTCCTCGTAACACTAACCTGTTCTTTCAGCATGCTGGAGGCATTGGTTCCCTGACTCGCCCGGCCTAAACTTGCCTTCGTACTCTTTCCTTTTCCAGATGTGCTGCTGTTCTCCGAAACCATGGGAAGACTATTATAACACATGGAGAGAAACGAAAACAAGGGCCTGGTTAAACAAATACTGTAAGAAAATTAAATGTACCTATTAAAATGAGTCAACTACTTTCTTTACACAACATAGTGCTACTGTATGCGGTAGAGAATAGATTCCAGTTTTAACCCTTAGGTCAGCATTTTGCCTGAGCTGCTTATTAAAACATGTTTACAATAGGCCTCATTTATGAATGAATTTATTTGTAAATCATTTATGAGAGAATTTCCACAAGAAATCCAGTTAGTTTGGAAAAACATACACATCCTATGTTACTCAGTTTGTGTAACTTATACATATTAGGAGAACATGAACTTCGACTGATTGGCTTCAAATCCTATAATTGGTCATGAGTCACTGTACATTTATATATGGATAACTTATCTTAAATTACTTATTTATTTTAATCACACAAATTTAATTTAGTCATACCATATTATTCAAAGAAACCAATTTGACAACAAATCCCTAAATTAAGACAAATAAGATTAGCCATTCAGTTAGTAATGGCACCCTGTAAAAGGAGGGTGTGTCTGTGGTAACTGATGTGCTGCAGTGGCTGAGCTGCATTACTAGAAAATTTAGAGAAGGGTTTAGGAGGTGTTCTTTCACCGTTTAATCATCATTTTGTTCATTTTCAACTCTTTGTAAGCTTTGCCATTTATGAGCGTCACTAAATGCAAATCAGCTGCACTGGGAATTTTTACGGCTGAGTGGCTTCTATCAAAATATTAACGCAAGTACAAAGAAAATCAGCAAACCTTTGGTAAATCAAAATACCATCTCTTTGAGAACAATTAGACACAGCTTTTACTAAATGATTAATGAGGCCCAGGGTGAGGATTAAATGGTGAGGATATATTATGTAATATAATTTACAAGCCCACGTGTCATGACTTGGGTTAATCACCATTAAACCAATCACAGACAGATGGAGCAACCCACTGCTCTTTCACAAGACCTGCATAAACCTGCATAACCTCAAAATCTCACTGTGGTGGCTCAGAACACTGCACACTTTTGGGTTTTTCCTGCTACAGTTCAGCTCATGGTGATCTGAGTAATGAGGTAATGAGTTGTGCTTGATGTAAGTCGTCTGACGCACCTGTTGAGGTCTGAATCATATGAAGGGTTTTCTCCTGCGTCACAGGCAGCGGTGGGGGAGACAGGACTGACAGGAGAGGAAGAGCAGGAGTCATCACCGACACTGAAGAGAAAGAAAGCACAATGAATGTGAAGAAAAACTCAAAAGTGTCACTTAGAAGTTAACTCAAGTCTAATCCACAAGTTTGTATACTGTTATGTGTGTAAATATGTGTAAGGGGTGCCCTTCCAAACAAATATTATTCAACTCTTTTTGTTAGACAACTGAGGAGAATCTGTTTTTGCTTTAAAGTTATCATGTCAGGTTGATTAAATCTGAAACAGCCAACTCAGTGGACAGATTTCTGGATTCAAAGGTGTTCACATAAATTCTAAACAAATACGGCCCCACCCTTCAGTCTTCCCTCCATGGACTCGCCTCCAGAACAAATGCATGTGGTGCTTAGGCTAAAACACCTGAAAGCTGGTGTAGGAAGCGGAGCTTTCTGAATTGACTGACAATATACTGTAACCGACAAATGTGTAGAGATGGCTCCTCCTGAAGGTTAATCGTCCACAACAGATTTTTTTTTCACCCTCAGAACCCAGGGCACCACGAAGACCAGTGTTTCTCTTCTCAGCAGCTATTTTAATGAATCTGCTGAAATAAGAGGAGAAATGTCACCAAACACACCTCACAGCTCCAGGATCCCTGGTTTGATCCTGAGCTCGGGTTACTGTCTGTGTGGAGAGTTGCATGTTTTCCCACATCCATGTGGGTTTCCTCCAGGCTCTGTTTCACAGAGTAGCTCACTGGTTAAGACACTGGACTACAGATCAGGAGGTTGAGAGTTTAAATCCCAGTACTGCCAAGCTGCCATTGCTGGGCCATTAGGTTGTATAAATGAGATAAATGTAAGTAGCTCTGGATAAAGGTGTCTGCCAAATGCATGGTATGCCTGTGATAGCCTATACATCCACCGGGACCCTCACCAAGGAAAAAAGCACTTACTGAAGATAAATGAACAGTGAATATTACAATAAATGTTCTACAATCTAGAAAAGGTGTGAAGTTTGGTCTTCTGATTGTCAGATCCTTCTCAGGTGAAAGAATAGATTAAAAAAAAAAAAAAAAAAGCTCAGTCCCTAAAATATAATCAGACAAGAAAGATATTCTTGGGACTTCATAGTAAAGTTATGCACTGTTTTACAAGCCTCTGACCTGCATGCACTTGGTCCGGGTGAGACAGTAGCAGTAGGGGACATCTCCTCAGAGACATGAACAGTCTCACTCTCAGTTACAGATGCAGCAGGAAGAGCGGAGACATGTGATATCTGAGAGCCAGCATCATCATCGGGGGTAATGGAAGACTCTGGATCTTGCTCGAGTATCGTCGCCTCCGCTGGGACCTCGTCCACCTGAAAATCCTGAAGAAGATCAGATTTATTAACATAATTCAGGATGAACAGTGAGTAGGTCTGCTCGCAATGAAAGAGAAGGCATTGATTATAGCAATGGCATGCAGAAAAGCTGAAACAAGAAACATTTTGTTACAGGAAAACTAGAATTACTAGAATACTAGAGTACCTTTTCAGTATTGTCTTGCAGTGTGGTTTCCTGAGTCTGTGGCTCGTCTGTTGGGTCTGTCTGTGTTTCATGTCCTACAGGGTAAACTGCAGGAGAGTCCTCTACGAGATCCTGTTTAACAACCACGTGGCAGCATTAACACGTCAGGGCAATGATCGTATACCTCACACAGAGATCTGTACAGATAGTGTGGATGCTCCATCTAAAACCTATATTTGTTAATGTGAGGTTTTCTGCAAAGAGAGATGTTTATTATTTAACATTTATGGAAGGAGTCTCCAGTGTCAGTGCTTTGTAACAGTAAGAGGTAAAGCTGTAAGTATGTGTACATTCTGATTGTAAAGTATAATATGTCCTTTGAGCAGAACTATTTTAATTAGCTTTGTAAGTGCAAAGAAGTAATTGTGAAACTAACTATATAACGACTATGTCATGAAACATAAGAGCACATGAGTGCAAAGCATCCTATCAAGACTCAAAAACATTTCCATAGTCAACATGCATAAATATAAATTTCACTCTTTTACATATTACAGGCCGAGTTTGTTACATCCTACTATCATATAGAAGTTTTCAGAGAGCTGCGTTAGATAATTAATGGTGATTTAATAATTACCTGTGAAACATTAATAGTATTGTATGCTAATTTTCTGCTTCTACAGGAACCACGTTTGCTAGCAAAGCACTTAATGTTGGCCACAGCTGATGATAACCCTGTCTTGGAGAAAGTCTCTTGGGATTATGCTCGTTTGCTGCACCACCTGTTGCTCCACCCGGGTGGCTTTATCTACCTCCCTGTTATTGACAGTGAATGGAAGGCAAAAGACTGTAGTCGCCCATGTGGAAAGCCTTTAAGGTGTTTTTAAAAATTTTAAAAAATCTGATTTTATTTAATTATCTGCTAAACAAAAATAGTGAAAGGGCCAGTAAAAATTTACGCAAAGGTCAGATCTAGCCCTGCTCTAATAATTTGCATATTGGACTTTGTTTGTTTTAAGCAATTAAGTCTATTTTTATGAGATCGCAAGCTGAGCTTATATGTCACACTCCATGTGAACTCATTTTATGCAACTGCTGAAAAAGATGTCAAATTAATACTGTATGCCCCAAATACCAATCTATATAATCAGAATGAGCCAGCCAACGGAAAATAGAGATATAGAGATATATAGATATATATTTGCTTCCCAGACAGAGATTAATGTTAAAACAAGAAGGAGAGTTGCAGTTAACTGTGGCGTTAAGCTTCATAACGTTTTAAAATAAATTGGTGTAAATCTAAAAGCTGAACATGATTAAACCTACTATTTTAGGACAAGAGTGTACCTTGTCATTTTCTCTGTTCTCCTCGGACTCGTCCTGCTGATTGGGGACGTCCGATGCGGTCTGCGGCTGACTCTGTAGGTCGAGCTGATTCTGCTCTGTGCAGTGGCCATGATGAACAGGATGCCTGTGAACAGGCCGTATATTTATATTGATATAAAATTGTGGGTACATCCCCCACCTCCTAACACACACTGATCAGGTTACAACACAAAAATGTGATCACTAGCACACATACTGTAGGACATATATGGAAGATATTTTGGGCTCCTTATTTCCATAACATATGCAAATGAGCAGAACTCCATCAGACACAACGAGTTTTAAACACGTCGCACTGCTTTCTCATAATGAATAACTTTATTCTGGACAACTGTTTCAGTGATGCAGCGTGCAGCCAGGCAAGCACCAGCATTCAGTAAAGCCATTTCAGCCTCAAGCAGAACCTGAGACAACGCGTGCCACAGCTGGGCAGTCTAAATTACTCTCCCCAACACACACACACACACACACACACACACACACACACACACACACACAGCTAAATCCTGAAGCTGCACATAACCAACAATCCACCCAGATGAATGCAGCTGCTGTCAAAAATGACCTGCTTCTCCACAAACAGTTGTTCTAAGGCTGTTGTGTAAGTCAGGCGTGAAGTCCAAGTTGTCATCACATGAAGCTTTACCCAAACACGTGTGTGCTACTCACTGACCCTTGTCATGTTGGCCTGTGCCATAAACCATGTAGTATCTGATCAGATTAATACGTAAGATCAGAAATATGAGAGAAATGAATTCTTGCAGGTCAAATTATGTGAAATCTAATAGATTAGGAGTAACATATAACTGTAAAGGGAATGGAATACAGAGCTGCTCGGTGCACGGGGGGGGTTTAATAAGTTTAGTCACTGAATACACAAGGCATGTCAGGACATGGAGAATGAGCATAGGGAGAGATGAGTATGATACAGCAGTGAGAAAATGTACAGTATGACCTTCTGACTAGCAATAAATGAACAGGTTCAGATAAGATAATGGTTTGCTCTTGTGGGTGAAACAATGTCTTTATACTCCGTCAGTAAGATGTAAGAGATACACGTACAGCTCGGTAATATATCCATAACTATATGACGTTGGTAGAGACATACTGACATCATCCTGTGAGCTTTATAACTCATTTTAACTCATATTGTTACAGCAGAAATTATGTTAAAACTTATTTTCGTACCCATGACTTTATTTGTCCTTGTTTTAGCCTCAGTAAAAAAAAAAAAAAGAAAACTTACTGTCTATCCTCAAGACGTATTCAAGTATTCACAATATGATATTTTTACCTTCTACCAAAGCCCTGTTAAATGCCCAATGCTGATTGATCAGAAGGTGTTGATTAATTTTCGGTAACAGCAGCTCCATCAATGGTGCAGCTACAAATCACAGGTATATTAATACACTCGTACTAATACATTATCGTTTCTATAGTAACAGCTAATCCGCAGGGACTTGTCTGGCAAACGCCATTATTTAACAAAGAAAAACATATTATCATTGATATGGTGAAGTCTTCTGTAAGGAGTTTATTTTAGTAAGATGTTTATTTATTTATTTTTTAACATTTATGGAAGCAGTCTCCAGTGGCAGTGCTTCAGGATAAAAAAAAAAAAGGTTCTCTGTAACATGAACAGCTGTGTTTTATTTGTCTTATTAATTTCAAGATAGAACAATAAATGTAAGTAGAAATGGACAAAATGTATCACATGTTGGTTTTTTCATTAATAAAAATTGTAATCCCTGACAAACTGCCGTGGTGTAAGATGAGTAAAAACTTCGGGACGTGTTGTTAGAAGAAAAAGAATCATCTTTAGAGCAAAAACAGTAAGTCTGTCGTTGATAATTATTTTCCTATAACACTCAGACACATCGTGTTTTATTCACTACATATTGCTCACTCTTAAATAAAGTGACTCGGCAATTATATACCTATAACAGCACGTGCACCTGATTAGACAGCAAATAAACGTAGACCGTCCACGGTCCTACACGGACGCCATAAACATCCGCACTTCCCAAAACCCGGTCTCGCCCTGGCATCCGTGTTTATTCTCATCTGGATAGTGTAGATTTGTACCTAAGAGCTGCTGCTGTGATCATAAGCACTGTCCTGTCTCTCATCCCAGGACACTTTCTCCCAACGTACTCATACTGAACATCCTGTAAACACACTCAGTACTGTTTGTCTTTACTCTTCCACACACGTGTACTGTAATGATGTTTAAAAGACGAGCACAGGTTTCCTTTTGAGTCTCTCGGTCTTTCTTCCTCTTGTCGTCTCAGGGAGCTTTTCCTCGCCGCTCTTCACCTCTTGCTTGTTTACTAGGGATCTAAATCTGCATTCTGTAAAGCTGC
>JAKKZJ010000004.1:3090315-3110755 GCA_033441845.1 Pangasius mekongensis
AGCCTCCAGACGACTCCAGGAGCAGATCTGCTCTCAGCATGACAAACTGCTGGAGGTTTACTGTCGCACTGACCAGCGGTGTATCTGCATGCTGTGTACTTTGGATAAACACAGAGGACACTATGCCGTATCAGCTGCAGCAGGAAGAGCTGAGAAACAGGTAACGATACCTTACAGCCGTTAGGTACAACCATCTTCTACAGCTAATCTGGGGAAATATCACTGATCGGAACGGTGAATATTTGAATACATTTAGCTTGAATAGAAGTGCTTTCAGGGTGGCACAGTAGATAGTGTTGCCTCATAGTTTCAGAGTCCAAGGTCTGATCCTGAGCCTGGGGTCACACATCTGTACAGGTTTTTTTTTCTTTCCTCCAAATCATGTGCAAATTTCTGCTTAAGACTATCCTGGGATTATAACAAAACATCAGAAGCCATTCTCTGACAGAGATAGTAAATAACTTATGGCAGAAGTTACTGAAGATACTGTACTTTGCTGGATGGGAAACAAAAAGATGATGTCAAAGATGAAATCCCACCATCTGCTGCCACTATTACAAACCTCAGTTCCAAAAAAAAAAGTTGGGACAGTATGTGAAATGCAAATAAAACCAGAAATCAGTGATTTGCAAATTCACTTAAACCTGTACTTAAACGAAAAAGTACAAAAACAAGATACACATTAAACACAATATTTAATGTTTTGTCTTGTCAGCTTAATTGTTTATTTTAAATATATGCACATTGTGAAATTGATGCCTGCAACACATTTAAAAAAAAAAAAAAAAAGGAAAATGGGGCAATTTAAATCTAGGACTGTTTTGAAATGGAAAAAAAACTTCTTAAACAGGTGACAGTCATATTTGGGTATAAAAATGGTATAGATGAAAGGCCTAGTCCTTATGAACAAGAATGGATCGAACTAGACAAGAATTGGCTCACCACCAAAAATGCATCAGTGAGTAATGGAACAGTTTATGAATTACCATTTTAGGTACTTTACCCTTGATTTTAGATATTTCACTCTACAGTGCACAATATAAATATAAATCTCTGTGCATAAAGGGCAACGCTGATGTATATCTATACACATTTCTGTGCAACAACATCTGCCTTCTAGATATATTTCTTAGTGACGTCCATGCTTACTTCAAGATGACAACAGCAAGCCGCATTGTGCACTAGGCTTGAGATGTTTCACAACAGTATTGGAAGTCGCTGATCGATTTCCAGATGTTGTGATGGCTATCGAACTGTTTGTCTGAAAACCAGGTGTCTGCAGCTTTACTTTTGACAACAATAAGTAGTGTTGTATCTTATAATAAGTGTTTCCTTTTAGCCTATTGTGTAGCCTCTACAAACCTTAATAGCCTTAATATTGTCTGACTTCAGAGCGAAGAGACAAAACATCTTACTCTGATGCATCTTAGCATCTGTCTCTACAGCCAGACAGTTACAGCCATGCTCACCTTCCACGCATGGAATGTCTTTGCTCACAAAACATTAACTGGAGTTTATGAAAATTAAGAAATGAAGCATTTTTATTAGGGTTACTTTGCTCTACAGGAATTCAATAAGCATCTCCACTACTGTTCAACACAGAGCACATGCACATAACTATTTACATTTTAATATGAGCTTAGTTACAGCTAATAACTCCGACTTCAGGTTTGCAAGTGTTCCCGACCTCATTTTAATTGAATACCCCTGGTGTAGACTATCTACAATGAAAACATATTGCTGAATTATATGCCTTGTTGCTACACAGAAGCAGTTGTTGGAGAGACAAGAAACATACCAGCAGAGAATCCAGGAAAGAGAAAAGGAGCTTCAGGTGGTAAAAGAGGCTTTGGAGTCTCACAAGGTGAGTTTCAAGAACGTCGTCATCTGGATGCTGGAATCGCTTTTTCATGATCAGTCAGACTCTTTGTCTAGTCAACTAAATCATAGTCATGTTGTCTGGGGTTCCAGGAAAATAGCAGATTAAAAAAAAACATCCTCTCTCTGTGTGTCTCCTCACAGCGCTCTGCACAAATAGCAGTGCGGGAAAGTGAGAGGATCTTTACTGAGCTGATCAGAGCCATTGAGAGAAGATGTTCTGAGATGACAGCGCTGATCAGAGCTCAGGAGAAAGCTGCAGTGAGTCGAGCTGAAGAAGTCATGAAGCAACTGGAGCAGGAGATCGCAGAGCTGCAGAGGAGAGACGCTGAGATGGAGGAGCTTTCACACACAGAGGATCCCATTTATTTCCTCCAGGTAAGAGAACTGAGACCATAATGAAATAATGTACATGCTAACTGGCCAAAATGTGCATGAAAGTTATAATGTTAAATCTAATGTTTGACAACTCTCTGAAACATGGACACAGTCAGGAAAAATGCAGCTATGCAGTGAATAACTAAATAAATTGGATTATTCAAGTGTAACGTTTCTCCTGGGTCAGTAATGACGAAGTGGGAGGCAGGCTTGAAATAACACAAAAAGGGCTTTATTCCCAACTTTACTTTTGCTTTTCAGTGTTTTAAATTATAGGCACACACACACACACGGCTCTGTGCTGGTTGGCTCTGTCTCTCTCGAGGCACTCGTCTCTCTCATTTTTATCCTCGCCTCCGCTCACTGCAACACAGAACATTCATTTGTACGATTCCCTGCAGGTGAGCATTCCTTACCACTCGCCTTCTCCGACTCCACCCTCCATTCACAAACCGGCGCTCGAGCACGCCCCTGCTTCCACAACAAACCTTCTGAATCCATCCAAATGAAAAAGCAAGTTTATACTCATTTGTGTGGTGTGTGCAACTCCATTTGAAAAGTGTAACTTTAAAAAATATGACTTGAGTTAATGCTACACTGATGATGTGTCCTAGCCAATGACGTGCATAGAATGTATATACGAGTGGACAACATGGCACCATTTACACACATTGTGTGGTTTTGGTCAAAATTCCCACAGACACACACAGGCATCATCACACAGCTGATCAAGAAGCAGGGGAGGGAAAGGAGATCTGGTTGTGCTGTGGTTAGACCTTGTCAACATGTATGGGTTAATACCCTATAAGACTCAAAATCATGTCTCAAGGAATATATACCACGTCATGTGTTACTACAGCATCTTTAGCCTAAGAATAATTCCTGGGTTCTCTACATCAAAGTGAAGAAGGGCATCATTAGAGGGTGTACAATTCTCTTCATCCATGGTATGAACATACAGGTCAGGGCAGCTGAGGTTGAGTGCACTGAGGTTGAGTGCACTGGCCCCCTGAACAAGCCTGGAGTGCGGCAGCTCCCAATTACAGCCTCCATGGTTGACTTTACTGTCACAACAGTGTTTGTCCTTGGCAGCAGATAGACCCTCCAGGGCCTGGATATGCAGCAGCAAACACTAGCTTCCCTTCAACTGAATCACCAGGTTGTTCCTGGTGTCTTGTGCAATGGAAGTGCTGCAGCACAGGGACTCCAGAGAGACTTTAAGGTCTTGATGGCAGACATGGAGATACAGATAGGAAGGAAATGGCCTAGGAGATGGTCACTACTGCTGGTGCCATGACCAGGTGCACGAGGCAGTGGCAGAAAGCATCTCTACTGTCATCACCACCAGCAAGCACCACTACCCTCTCAGCATGAAGGTCACTTTTGTCAGAACTTTTGGTCCGACCACAGCCCAGAACACCAGCAGGCCTGCTCACCAAGGCATTGGCATGGGCAAGCAGCTAAAGTTTTCTCCCAAGATTACGCCAAGATCTCTATGGACTGAAATGTTGATTCAGTTAGGAGGTGAATGAGAGGAAGTGCACAAAATATCAGGAGCTGCTTGGAAGAAGAGTGCCAAAGGCAGGTACAGCTGCCTTACTGTCCATCAATAGAAATAGGGTGAAATAGGGGCTATGCCAGCCACACACTACTTGGTATCACTGGACATGCAAAAAGAAAAGCCATCAGGTCCATCATGGGGTCTGCTGAAAGAGTCTCTAGATGGCTTTGTATCACTAGGGGTGATCTGTGGTTGAATGCTTCAGGGACACAAGGTGGAGTCTGATCACACCTAGCTGTCATGTTGAAAGTCCTGAAACACCGGATGACTTTGGGAAACATCACTGATGATGCATTCCGGGGCATCCTAGGATGTATTTTCTCACCATAATTACAGTCATACAAAATTCTTGTTGTTTAACTATAATTCTCAGTTTGGGGTGTGACAGTGTTTACTAAGGTCTAAGATGTACTGACATGCTTTCACACATTTTATTAGAAAACTACAAACATTCGTATTCCAATGTGTACAAGCATAATTCCATGATATTTGTCCATCAAACTCCATGCATAGCTTCGGTTTCTTTTTCTTTTTATTATCTCTTTGATTCTCTGTCTCCATGTAGAATTTCCAGTCTGTCTCGGCTCCTCTTGGATGTGAAGACTTACCCACCATCACAGTGATTTCTCTCCATACTTTTGAGGATGTCATAAAGTCTGTGTCTCAGCTGAGAACAAAGCTAGAAAAACACTGTAAAGATGAGTTTAAGAAGATATCAAGTGAAGGTAAGCTGTAGCTCTTACTATTATATTATCTTATACATTTAGCACAATCAGAAAGCATACGAATTCATCAGTATTAACTTTTTCAACAGAGCATCACAATGGATTTTATTTATAAACCATTCTGTTAATGGTGCTTGAAATAAATAGAACTGCAAGGTCTAATTAACTATTTAATAAAGCTATTTTTCCTGATATCATATTGTAAAAATGACATTGGTAAAACATTCCTTCTTATTTTTCTTAAATACGCAAAAGCAAACACATTGGATTAGCTTTATCAGCTTTTCCTGTTCACGAATCTTTATTAATAGTAGTGTAAAATAAAAAAAATCCTCTTCTATGTCAGTAACGGCTACTCTGTGAAGGCTTTAAACAGTATATTTAATGGAGAGAACAAGCTCAGCCAACATGCACAGGGCTAATTAGCACGTGTGGTCATTAAAAATGAGCACAAGGTGAATTATACACACACTAAGGTGTAGCCGTGAGGTGGTGCAGAGAAACTCTCATATGTGAAAGCTTCATTTCCCCTCATTTCCCAAGTCTACCATGTTTATTTTGAGGTTTGCTTGAGTTTTGCTCTTAAGCGTCAAGGCTAATGTTGCTAACATGTAAAGGAAGCTACCAGTTTAGTATCATTCAAACTGCACGCCTAAGTCATCAAACACTTGCCTCAAAAACACTGTTTGGCTCCATGATCCCATGTTTGGCTCTTGAACAGGTCTGGACAGTCTGAAAACGTGTGGAATTTCTGAAAGTGCTTTGAAAAAATTATAGATCTAATAGTTGCTTGACAAAGTAAAACTCAAGACACTTAGCCTGATGTCTTTAAGCATTCCTATATTTTTGGCACTAACAGCCTGCCTAATGCACATCATATTTAACATTTTAGATTCTTTATGATACTGATAATCCCTTTAAATTACCAAGCAACTGAACAGGAAAGTTCTGGCATGTGTAAAAATATGTGAGTGTGGAGGGGTGAAGACTTGAAAAGGTCTGGAAGTTATCTATGAGGAAGGGGCAAGAACCCTGGTGTGTACATAAAATACCAGTCAGACATTTGGCCAGGTGTTACATATACAAAACGTCTGAATGACGCGTGCATATGTAACATTAAATACAGCCGACACTTAAACGTTTACAGATGTACACAGGAAATAAGTAAGGGGGTGACATAAGCTAAAATAAAACAGAACAAATTCTATTCAAGTGCATTAAAAATGTGATAGGAGCCAGATATAGTACTGTATACAGTATAGTACAATGTGATATGGGTGTTTTATAAAACGGATAGTTTTGAAAGACAAGGTTCAGCGCCAAGAATGTTTCAAACATAAGCATGAGCATAAGCCATCCAGGGAATGCCCTAATCTTTGCCCATTATGTTGCTTAGCAACCAAAGCTTATTGTTAAGAGACTGCATTGCATGGCAGGTGAATTGTTTATTGCGGACATTATTAATAATGTAAAAAAAATAAATAAATAAAAACTAGAAAAGCACAGGTTGTTCCTATGGTGTTGTCAGGTGGTTCTAGAGCATTTCAGCTCAATCAGACTTGCAGCATCCGAGAAATATACACTTGAGCTTAACTCCGTCCCCTAAGGGTGACCACACCCAAATCTGAACAAAGGCCTCAGAATCGATACCTGAATATACCTTTTGTGCGACTCAATCTAAAATATCTGTTATAGTTGTTAATTAATTTTTGAGGACTATGTTCTGCTGAGTCATTTGACACCAATTTTGTGAAGATGGGGCAAAAACTTACAAAAGTAGGTTTTGTATATTATGCAAAATAGCTTAAAAAAAAAAAACTAAGTGGGTGGAGCTAAATGAGACTAAACACTTTGGCATTGGTTCCTTTCTATATCTCGAAGCGAATAGGAATATATCTAAAATTTTGGCAGTAAAAAAATAATAATAAAATGTAATAGAAATCCGATAATAGTGTTGCTCATTGCACAATCACTAATTATTTATTAAACACTGGATTTTATCATATTGTGTTTGTCACCTTTTTATTAAAGCAGTAAGCCACTTGAGAATGTATGTTACAATGATTTTATCACAGGTGAGGGCGTGCTTACCCGTGAATCAAAAAAAATAACTGTAACATACACCCTCAACTGTGTAATCACCTGACATGACTCTCACTGAATCTACAGTCTGGGCTAGAAAGAAATCAGCCCCAGTCTCGCTTCTCATTTCTTTATAATAGTATGTGGGATTTTTTTTCTCATTATGACCACTGGTGGTGCTGTTGCACTCGGTTCCACAAAAGTCTGAAAGAATTTACATTAAGACATTTGTCCAAAATTAAACCTTACATTGGTGTCTTTTTGAAAACAGGAGAGGTTTAGCCCCATTTATACCAGCCTGTCCCTGCTCCTACCTGAGTCTGATGCTTGCTAAGAAGAAGATGGAGCTATGTTTTTAGCTTTGTCATAAGGTTTTTGTTCCTTTTTAGATAACAGTGTGCCCTACAGTGTCAGAAACCACATCAGCAATTCTATATAAGATACTGAACAACTCCAAGAGGCTTGATGATGTAGGCATATAGTATGTACAATGCTACGCTAGTGCAAAAGTAAAGAAGCTAACTTTGGACATAAAAAAAAAAAATGTGTTCTGGCTGATTGAGTGCATTTGTGGCAAATTACATCTTTGACTGAGCAATTCCCTTAAAATCTACTGTTTCTGTTAATGGTCTGGTTGTGATTAACTGTTCCTGTAACTGTGTTTCTCTAGTGAAGAATGTTCGGGTTATTCCTCCTCAAAGCAGGGAAGAGTTGCTAGAATGTAAGTGTCCACACACACACACACACACACACACACGACGGGTGTAATCGACTAGGAATATATATATATATATATTTTTTTTTTTAAAAGAAAGTTGGTCAGCTTCAATGAGGCATTTTTGCAGACAAAACAACAACAAAAGCTGAGTGAGTGTAAGGATTTTACATTAATGTTGAGCTTTAAAAAAAATATATTCTCACAGAAGCTTGTGGGGAGGGTTGCCAGGTATCAGGTTTCAAAATTCCCACCTAAAGTACAGCTGAAAAACCACACAGAAAGATTTTCAACTAGCCTCATTTTCTCAGACTTTTTGAGGGAAACAGGTTAACAGCGGCACGCCTTTCTGATTTGCAGTGTATATCTGCAATACCTGGAGGTTATAAGGTATAACCTGGCAACCCTGCTCGCAGAACGAAAGAGCACAGTTACACTGTGCAAAGCACTGCATACCTTTGCAGGCCTCTCCACAAAAAGAATCACTTAATTAATGTAAAAAAACAAATTGGAAAACTATACTGTATGTTCATTGCGCATATTTATTTGTCTTTCTTTCTCTAATGATACTAAAAGAAAATCAGAAAATCATACAGCCATTATAATGAAACGCCACTCAAAGGATCCCATTTTTGGACTCACAGTAGCACTGTAAGTGTGTCCCAGTTTTATAATGGATCCTGAACTTTTCCTGAATGTAAAAAAATATTATTAGCTGGCTACTGTTGTCACCAGTAGCCTATATAACAGTTTCTTGATTTGGGAAATACATCGCTGTTTTGAAACAGAGTCAGTTTTGCTCATATTAGACAGAAGATCAAAAGCTTTCCAGAAAGGTCCACAGGGTGTCTTGTTCAGGGGTTGAATAAAGTAATGTTAAATAAAGCTATTTGTTGTTATAAATATAATTTGTGAATGGAAAAAAACACACAAAAGAAACCAATAGATGTATACCTGAATACTGTATAGACGATTGTATGAAATTATTGTTAAATTCTGGAATTTCCTTTATTAAATGTTAATGATGCGTTTTTTCCCCCCATCAGATTCCTGTCAGTTCACACTGGATCCCAACGCAGCGGATTATTACCTCCGTCTGTCTGACAGGAACACAGCCGTGACCAACTGTCAGTCATCAATGCCATATTATATTCCTCCAGGTAGTTTTCAGTGGTCCTCCCAGGTGTTGTGTACTGAGAGTGTGTGTAAGCCCTGTTACTGGGAGGTGGAGTGGAGTGGGAATAATGGGGTTTCTATAGCAGTGTCATATAAAGACATCATGAGGAAGGGAAGCGGTAATGAGTGTGTGTTTGGGCGCAATGATCAGTCCTGGAATTTGCAGTGCTGCTCCTCTCACTGCTCATTCTTACACAACAACCAAGAAACCAAAATCCCCATAAAGCCCAGCTCCTCTAGAATCGGGGTGTTTTTGGATCACAAGGCAGGAATTCTGTCCTTCTACAGCGTCTCTAACACTGTGAAGCTCCTCCACAAAATCAAGAACACATTCACTCAGCCTCTTTACCCCGGGTTTACAGTCAATTCCAGTTCAACTGTAAAGCTACACTATTTAAAATGGATACCTTTGGAAGCTAAAACCCTGTAAGATACACAGTATAGTCCTGGTCGGTTAAAAGAAAAACTAAAATGATATTTCCAAAAAAAAAAAGTTAATGCCAGCAATTTCAACATGGAATGTGCTTATGTAGGAAAATGATTAACAATGTGTTTGTGTGCTGAAACTCAGCATGAAGCAGACTTACTCTTACCACCATAAAGTTGATTTATTTTCCTGTAACAGCACATCCGGAAGTTTTATTTATTGCTAATACAACAGCAAACTGCCAGTGCTAACAGTTTTTTTTTTTTTTTATATTAATTAAAGAACAATGTGTTATAACATTTTGATTTGTTTCTACTTGCATTTCAAGTTGTGGAACGTCCACAAAACAAACTAGTTCCTGTTATCACTTATGTTATAGCAGCTGTAAACAGCCAACAGTCTTTTTTTGTTTCTGTATAAGTTAAAGTTACAGCTTTACTTCTGACTGTTACAACGGGCTGACATTGAAGACTCTTTGCATAAATGTTGAATAAAATTTTCACCAAAATAAAAATTTCACCAGATCAATTATACATTTTCTTTGTTAAATATCAGCACATTTATTATTATTATTATTATTATTATTATTATTATTATTATTATTATTTAGATTACGTGATGCGCCCGACATATGAGTCCCTGTGGATTAGTCTGGACTACTGCACTGTTGTCAGAACTGCTGTTATTGCCAACTAATTGACCTTTCTGACCATTCAGGAGTGAAATACATACAGAAAATACATTAAACAGTTTGAGTTCTGATAAATCTGAGTTCTGACTGTTAAATCTTCTTGCCCTGTCCCTCAGTACAGTATTTCATGAAGTTCAGTGTGAGTTCAATTTGCCAATTTGCTATGGGGATGGTGGGGCTAAATTATAACAGCCACCAGAAATCCTATTACTTTTGGCTCCATAAATAATCAGTCTTTAGAATAAGAGCATGCATAACTATCATACCCTTTACATGATCATGTGTGTGTGTGTGTGTGTGTATGTGTGTGTGTGGTCCTTCCTGTGCGCTCTCTGTTTCAGTAGCCTTTAAGTCACACGGAAATAAGTGCAATTTGAGCACCCAGGATGAGTTCTAAACAAATCTATGTCTGATTTCATAAAACACAAAACAAGCTCCTGCCCACTAGTCACTTATTTACATACCTTGTGCATATGACACCCCAATTCACCTCATATACATCTAATTAACACAAAACACTCCTTAGTTAATGTTAATGGCATGGTGGCGCAGAGGGCAGGGTTCAGTCCTGGGTTAATGTTACTGTCTGCTACTTTTGTTGGTTTAAATGCTGTTTATAAATGCAATTTACTCTAACAATTTTTTTAATGTAAAAATACTGTTAAACAAAAAAGCTTTTAAATGCTGTAAATTGCCAGCAAGCTAACATTAGTGTCGCCAAACTAACTAGAACATTACATAAATAATTACACTGCGCATATACTAAGCATCAAGTGCTTATCATTAGTTTAGAAAATAAGCTATTTCATTAGAACATAAAAGCTTTAGATGTACTTACCTCATTGTGGCTCATCTTCCTTTTTTTTTTTTTTTTTTTTTTGTTTTCCACTCCACTACACAGCTCTTGACTTCCCTTCATTTCAATATGCAGTCATGGTGCCAGTGTGGCAGACGACTGCAAGTGTGTAAACGCTGAGTTCAACCATTCTGAAGCTACTTTTTCCTGGGAACCGCGGATAATTCACCTTTGATCTAATTTACATAAAACTTGTATTTTATGATTTGAATAACTGGATTTGTATTTGGGGTTATGAATCTTTAAAATCCAAAATCTTACCCCAAGCAAGTTAAAAGCTAAATGGAAAATAAAAATCTACATAAATGTGTATTTAGTAAATACACCGCAGGAAAAAATTAATTTGATGTAATGTAACGTGTGTGTGTGTATATATATATAAATTTCAAATACATAATTAGTATACACGTGTGAAAATCCTAAAAGTACTTGTACAAAGTTGGCGTAGTTTGTAGTTAACCAACACTGATAGTTATGCTGTATTTACTTGTCGAACAAGATAAATGTCGGACCACACGCGCCATAGAATTGGTCCAAAGAATCACTTGAGCCATTTGTTTGGATTTGGTGCTTTTACCACATCATACCTAATCTGCATAGAATTGAGAACATCTGAATTCAAATGTCGCTGAAATCACTGCAATGTTTGAGTGTCTAATTCTTTGTCACTTGTTAGTGTGAACGTAGGATAATACAGTTTAAGATAAGGGAAACAAACGAGTATCTGAATTCCCGGCGAGGGTGGGTCAAGTCCTGTGTAGCCAGAGTCCTTGTCCTCTCTTGATAACGTTTTGGATGTAGCACATCAAATTTGCACCTGCAACAAAAAGTCACCAAGTCTTTGGCTGACATCTCGGCTATGAGCTGCGGCGTTCTTCTCGTATCTAAACTTAAAAAATGCACAACGTCAAGAAAACACGATGATAACGGTCTTCAACACGTTTTATTGAATTACATAAGGAATATAATCACTAATACAGTTTACATATCCCTCAAAAGAACCACATTTACAAAACGGAGGCAAGTGTCTTGATTTCCTCCAGTGAACAATATTATTTCTTTACATATATGTATATATGTATGCATGTGTGTATGTGTATGTAACACTGTAACGTTCTGTTGCATATTGTATATAGATTGATCCTATGACTAGCTTTGGCAATATAGATTTATTCATGCCATTATAGTAGTATGAATCAGTATTCTGAGATACAGTAAGAGACGATAAGAACAAAACAGGTTTCAAGTACAAACAAAATCACCTGCTTGACTCGGCAGTACACTAAATGGACAGAGACCCACAGAAACAACACATCAACTGCCCACTGAAACGAGTACAAATCTAATTTAACTTCTAGTACACGTTTTATTGAACCCTTTTTTCATCGTTTATAATGAAAGTCTGGAGGTGCCACTGTGGAATGAATGCAGATTTTGGATAAACAGATAAGATGCTGAAGAACAGGTGAATATTTGACACAATGTTAAGAATTTCACTGACGACGTTCAAACATCTTTGTTAAAGAAGATCAGAACATAAGTAGCATTCACTCACTTCCTGTATATCCATCCTGAAGACTTTATGGCAGTCTGTTCGGAATCAATTACCTATCCAACGTCTAATTTAAAAAAAAAATCACTATTATTACTTTTAAGTAACAAACACACATTGCCACATTGCACAGTTACTGTATAGCAGAGAGGATAGTGTATTTTAAGCTCTTGTGATGTTCACGGTTATGCTATGAAGTGTATGCGTGACAATTGTTAAGTTCGTGTGTTCAGTTGGAAGGTTAAGTATGTCCCAGGATTTGCTAATCAGCCTGCCTGTAGACAGGGCTGCTTCAACGACAGGCACATAGACAGAATAACAACTAGATGAGGTAAGGGTTTGGTTTCGACGTCAGCGGTGCCGATCATTGACAGCAAAAACACATGAACAAACACGCTGCCAAAACTGACATACCATCAAACAAAACATGTGCACCATGAATCAACACGCAGAACACACACACACACCAGAGCTGGAGTTGAGATCTCGTTATCTTGATCAGACTTAAACAAAGTCTTTGCCTGATTTTTTTTTTTTCTCTTATTAGTCCATCTTTGGATCTTTGCTCAGAATTTTTTCTGGATCTCAGTATCTTTACTCTGAATTTTGGTCTTGATCACCTTTTTTAATTACTCTGAAATTTTGGTCCGGATTTCAGACTTATTATACAGAATTATTCTTTCAGAAGCATTTTTCATTGTCTGGTTTTCCATCTGATTACTCTGAATTTTGGTCTGGATCTCAGTATCTTTACTCTCGGTTTTGGTCTGGATTTTGGTCTCGTTACACCAAATCTTTATCCGGATCTCAGTCTTATGTCTCTGAATTTTGATCTGGATCTGAGTCTTGGTCAATACTGGTCTGGATCTCTGTCTCCTTACCCAGAGTGTCGGTCTCAATCTTGGTCTCATTACTCTGAATTTTGGTCTGTAGCTTGGTCTTCTCACTTCTCAACTTTCATCTGCATCTCTGTTTCATTATTTTGAATCTTGGTCTTGATGCTTGTCTCATTATTTCGAATTTTGGCTTGGGTCTCAGTCTCATTACTCAGGATTTTGACCTGGATGTCTGTCTGGATAGGTGACATTATTTATAGCCTTGATACTTTGAATCTTGGTCTGGTTCTTTGGTATCATTACTCAGATTCTTGGCCTGGATTGTGGACTCTATATTCCAAATCTTGGTCTGGATGTTGATCTCACTACTTATCAAACAGTCCCACTACATCTATCTAACTACATGAATTAGAGTGTAACCAAACATATACAGACGGAAGGCAAATGAAAAGAAAAACCAACACAGAGTGTCTTAGTAAAGTGTTGGGCCACCATGAGCTGCCAGAACAGCTTCAATGCACCATGGCATTGGTTCTACAAGTCTGTAGAACTGAACTGGAGAGACGAACATTGGAGAGCTCTGTCAAACACTTCCCTCAAATCTCTCATAGGTGTTCATTAGGGTTGAGATGTAGTTACCGTAAAGGTCATACCATATATGGACATAACTTTCTTCCTCATTAACCAGTGAGCCCTTGGAGCCCCTGTGGATTGATCCCTACAGTCACTTGACATCACTGTTCCTGAGTCTGTTATGAATCTGTGTCTTCCTTCAAAGTGACTTTTCCTCTTGATTCAAAATTCCTCTTGACTCTTCTTGATCCAAAAATAAAATCAAATGAGCATACTCGGCATTTTCATACATGCCACAGAACAGGGTAGGAAGTTAATTGTACCATGATACTTACTTGTTGGAAACCTCTTCACTTATGATTCTCCACTCATTTTTCCTTTAACTTGTCACCCATTTGTGTCCATATGTAATCCTTAACAACCAATGAATAGCTGCAAGATGGATAATTACAGCAAGCTACACATTTTATAAAAACAATTATTTTTAATAGTGCTCAAAGGCACGCCTGCAGAAATTGTAGATTAGTAACATTTTATCCTCAGCCTTATAACTTTCTAACCACCGAATGCCCTAACCTAACCATGAGCAGGTTATCTTAGACCTAGACCTTGCAGGCAATTTTATTCCCTCTTTACATAATTAATCGTATAATTAATCAAGTAAAGAACATTGCAAGTCGACCTGTCAGTTAGACGTTATCATAAAATTAATTTTTCTTTCAGGTTAATGAAAAACATTTGTTTTAGACAACATGGTCTTGGATTAGTCTTAACTCCAACTCAGACACACACACTATTTTACTTTTTTCATTCCGGGGAGACTGTGATGTAAGCACGCATACACACATACTCTCACTAAAAATATTATTCACGTAGCAAGGTAGCAAGACCTGCACACACCTGAGCGCGCACACACGCATAAAAATATACTCTTAAAAACAAAACATGCACTACGAGGCGCCTCGCTGCTCTGATCCGAGATCAGCGAGCGCAGCATGGTCACGATGAGTTTCACAGACTAGAGAAGTGAAGCTAAAAAGCATGTGTGTATTATTGTTGGTAGGACTCGCCCTGAGTCCTGCTTGGCCGATCCAGATCACAGGCACAGAGACACGGCACGAAACAAACATGGCTAACATGGACACTAGCACTGCAGGGGAATGTGCACACACAAGGCGAGTCTAGGAATGATTTGGGAGCAGTGAAGATAAAGACGGGGCATGCAGGAGCTGAAGCTCAGGGATCAGAGGGTTATGAGACGTAAGAGCTGAGGAGCGTGTGAGTGCTTGGTCCAGGAGGAGGGGATCCCGCTGGGCAGTTTACGGGACCTGTCTGGTAGGGGATGGTGGGGGTCGGCGGCTGAAAGATAAACAAGGATGAATGAGGATAGAAGATAGTGGGGAAGTGTGAGATGGGGAAAGAGAAAAAGAGGAGAGAATTAGTGAGTGTAGGCTGGAAAGTAGTCAGCTGAAGCAGTAAAAATTTACAGTGAGATTATTTTCAGTTCACACATACAGTATGTTAGTGAGTAAATTAGTCAAACAGCACAGGAAACAGTTTGAAATAGGACAAATATGATTTCTTCAAACAATGCAACCTGAAACACAGCAAAATGCACTTTTATAGGATTACAGAAGATCCTCATTTCAAATGCTCAACTTTTCACTGATTGTAAAGGGAAAAAAAAAACATTTACATATTTGTTGCTTTGACCCTAATGTAGTCAACCAGGCAAAACACATCTGTTGGCCAACGTAGTTAAGAATTAATGGAACCGGTGCTCACCCAAAATCTCTTTTATAAGTATTTGCCTCAAGCCTTATATTATGGAGGCCGCTATCTTGGCCAACCAGAATCACAATTTTCCCTTAGCACAATTTATCTTTCTGCTCATAATCACCACGCTTATGCTAGTAATAAGCTATCTTTTTTTTTTTTAAACATATACAGATAAGGTATGTTTCACTGGTGGCTCAATAAAGGCTCTGGGATCAGAAGGTCAGGGGTTCCAGCCCCAGCACCACCAAGCTGCCCCTGCTGGGCCCTTGAGCAAGGTCTTTAACCCTCTCTGTTCCAAGCTGTGAAGAAAACGGTTTCACTGTAACGTATGTGTGACATAATGGCTTTCTTCTTGTGAATAACGGCTTGTGGTTTCTTGTGAATACAGGCAATTCTCTGCTATTGGACATTTTTTTACGGATTCTAACCATTTTGTTTAAAGCAAGATTTGAAGATTTTGGAATGTATTTATTTCAGGTGAGACTACATCAGCCTTCAGTTTGAAACTAAAGGCAAAAAAACTTCAAACACAAAGAACAAAATACAAAAGATATAAAGAAATGGAGTTAGAAAAGCAAGGCACAGAAAAGAGTGCAGGGGGAACAAATTAGAAACACTAAAAATGGTTATATTCCAAGAGAGTTATATCTGATTGAGTCTTGTAAGAGTTAATCTAAAGTGCTTTTAATAAGTACAAGCCATAATATTAGATCACCACAGAAACAGTACTTTTTGGCATGTATGTGGATTGGCGTTGCTCTTATAATAAGCTTCAACAACACATTTCAAAATGAGTCAACGATTTCCACAGTGATTCCACTCACAGATCTGCAGGTACATGCAATAGCTTGCTTTAAAGCGGCCGTTTGGATAAAATATTGAATACTAAATCATTATGCGCTTTATATGAATAAAATGTTTATTTCTTTTGACATTCACTTTGTTCGTTACATGGTTTTAAGTCTTTCGTATTAAACTAACGTGACGAAAGCCAGGCTATGAGCCAGGAGTTTAACCTGGAGAAGATTACAGATATGATCGGTTTTCCCTAAAAGGAAGATTAGGGAAGACTTTAAAGTATTATCTGAATTAAGCAGCTTGTTGAGCTCAGAACTCAGGACTCCTTTAGTCAGATGAGCTTTGCATGACTTACTGAGAGCTTGCCAGAGCAAATATACAATCTGAGCCCAAACCCATAGGCATAGTGCACATTCACCACTAGGGGGCAGAGGGATACTACTATTACTACTACTACTACTACTACTACTACTAATAATAATAATAATAAGCTACTGGCATTTAATCTCAATAACTTCCAGTTTTGCTTTGTAAGTCAGATTGTTTTGCAAAATCCAGCACTGCAATAAGAGTTAAGCTATCTAACCAGTGTTTCAGGGAGAATGAAAAAAAAAAAAAAAAATCCAGAGAAAGCAGATGTAACTGTGATTAGTCTGTGGATTTTATGGGCTACTGTTTCCAATGTGTCAAAATAAAGTTTCTATGCAATCTGTGGACTATGCATGCATGGGAGGAGACGCATAATTTTCACCTTTGCTCATTTTTTCCCCTCATTTCAATAAACTAACAATTAAACATGGCCAGGTGGTGGGACTCGACATGGTTTTCTAAATGTTTCGCATCCCTCTAACATACTCCTACAAAGCTGCTTTAATACTGCCATCCTTCTTTTTTCTTTTCCTTTTTTCTGCCCTCAAGAAGTAGTGTTTTAAAAACGTAGCATTAACAGCCATCACTGACAAGCCAGTGGATTTATGTAAAAGTCGTGCATCTTCGTTGAATATGAGCATGACATTTGTGGGGGGAAAAAAAAATGTAATTACTAAAATGAATTGCCTCATAATTCCACAAGATGGCCCCCTTGTGATGTTTGGGCCCTAGGAAGTTACTTACACGGCCTGGAGAACAATCCGGCTCTTAAATAAGCAGCAAAGTCCTCTGAATCTTTACGAAACTGGCACTTTTAAAAAGCCAAACATGTCTCCAAAGTTGTCATTTCATTGCTTTCCCCCCATGCCATGCCTCAGCTTCATCACAGTTCAGGTTATGCTGCTCAGTTATTTAATACGTCTGTTCAGTCATCACACTGTTTCATTCTGCTTCTTCTTCAATACTTATTTCATCTCAGTTCATCTCTGAACGTTGACAAATAATCGTAAAACCTCATTTCTGTTGTACAGGGACAAGTTTCCACTAACGGCTTACAGCTGTAACATCAGCTTAGAAGGAACATTCAAGAAATGCTAATGTGGAACATGCGAATATGCAGAAAAAAAAAAATCACAGGTCATCATTACCTTGCATTTGCTGCGGTCTTTGCCATATTATTCTTTTGAATATACAGTTTGACCCAAAACTGAATTAATTGTCACAATGTTCTGAAATGTAAACAGTCAGCCAGGACATGTTTGGTGTGTGAAGTTTACTTCTTTAGTGACCACTTGCCTCCAAAGACATCATTTGGCTCAAGCCAGATAAACAGCTGAATAATTCTGTACTAAAATGCATATACAAATCAGAATATATTATCATCTGGAGAACTTCTAACATACACTTACTCCTTCAGCCTTTGGTCCACACCTCCTGCGTCTGAGGCTGGTGTATAGTCATCGGTGCTGTTTCAAGCTCTCTGATGTCCATTTGTCATTTTTTTATAGGGAACATGGTGTTATTCAGTGTCAGAAACCACGTAAGCAGGTTTATTTGAGAGTGCTTGTGGTTTTAATCTTCCCTTATTGTTAGTAGATCCAGTCAAATGAATCAGCATTGGTAACAAACATGTCATGGCTGATTGACTACATATGGGGAACAAATATTTGGCCAAACAATCAGGTTGAAACTGATAGAGTAATCAGATGATACACTAACCCTCAGCCATCTTACAATGAGAGGACTCCTTTCAGGGGAAATGTGATGCAGATATGAAGCCACGACCTGTGACTCAGGTAAGATCTCACCTGGGAATGCTGGGAGGAGCACGGTTTGGGCGGTTGGGCACCTGTGGACTATCACCGCTGTTGTTAAAGGGCCCAAGAGGCCCTGGGCGTGATGGAGGAGGAGGAGCACCTCGGCCTGCTGGCCTCTGACCTGCGGACATTCTGCGTGGGGCGGTGGGGCTTGGAGGGGGAGACCTGAGGGGGCAAAAGGGCCATCAGTGAGGGGGAGACCTAAATGACATACCATGTGGACAATATGGTAAGCAGCAGCTTTACTCTCATAGATAAAGCACATTTAATGGAAGCCACTCTGTGGATTGAATGATGAATCGTGAGTAATGTACTTCACATTTGTGTTGTTTGTGTCTTAAAAAAACAAAACAAAACAGGACTTAAGTGATATTTTGGCTAAAGGCAGCTTTTACCTGTATGTTCTGTTCAAAAGGCTCATTTCATGGAACAACATGAAAATGTTATATTCCTTAAAAATATGTTTAAACACTACATGCACTACATGTTACTTACTCCTGAGTAACGGGGAAATAAAAGGGCTAAAAATAACTTGTCTTTGTATATATGGAACAAAAAAATAATTTGATTTAGTTCACGGTCACGGTACTCCGTTATCCTGTACACAGGGCTAGCACTGGAAGTAACCCAGAGCAGGTAAAGGGCTTTTCTGTGCAGTAAATAACCTTAACTTACCATAAATATAATGACTTTTTCCTCTCAAATAGATTCAGGATTACATAAATACAGTTTTTCTCTTTTGATTTGCGATTATTGTAACAGATGGTCTGTGAATTGTGGCCCCTAGTGTGCCATTTTGGTACTGCAATGGGGCTCTCAAATTCTATCTATCTATCTATCTATATATCTATCTTAATTGCTAAAATTTGAATATAATAATTTTACTACTGCAATTTCTGCTGATTATAACAGAAACATGAATCCCTGAGTTGGTTTTCACAAAACATGATCTTCACATCCAATCAAAACTGCTTTACTAATGCAGAAGTCAATAACTGTCAATTGAGTAAAACAGAGAAAAATCAGATATACGGTTGTTGGAAGGTTGTTCCCATAAAAAATAAACTGTCATGAACAAATACCTAATTTTGGCCAAGCCTATGGGCTATGTGGAAAAGACTGATAGAGCAGTATGGTCACCTGCGGGAGCCCCCAGAACCAGGCTGAAGCCAGGAGCTGTCCACAGGAGGAGGCAGAGGGGTGGAGATAGTAGTGGTGGAGATGTCTCCAATGATGGCTAGCGCCTCCTTCAGCGCGTGGTGGGTCCGCAACACCTCTTCCCTGCGCTGCACCTGCTCCTGAGACTCGTCCATCAGTGTGTTCTGGTCCCCAGCCGAGTACAGCTGAGCCAGCAGCTCTGCATTGATGAAGTCCTTCACCTGCCAAAGATTCACTACACTTTCTATATTCTTTATAATGCCAGATGATTTTTCAGAGGAATCTCTCAAAGTAATTGATTTGCAATGTTGAAATGTAATAGTTCCCACTGCTTTCTTCATTTTAAGCATCTGTTTACATTAAATCCAGGTGTTAAAAATGCATTATTCTGATACAACATGATATTATGAGGAGTGCTTTGCTAAAAGCCCTAATTTAATCAGGGGCATTACACGAGAAAAAAAATGCTCACTACCCCTAGTGTCAATGGCCCACAATAATTCTCTGAAAATGTTTTACCACCATCACTTACATATAAAACTATGATTATTACAGATCTGGAGACACTTTTAAACATTGCAAATTTTCCCACTGCTGCTATACATATTGTGTTTCAAAAGGATCTTACAAAGGTGCATGATAATCTTGGACATGAGGTCCCATATGCACTTACTCATGATGACTATGTGGGAGTCCTCCTGGTTCCAGTATTATTGTTATTTATTCATGAAGAATAATTCTCGAAGAGCTGCAATTTGGACTCCCTGGCAAATAGACTACAATATATTCAGAGATGTGCTCACATTCTGCAGTTACCCTTTTCTTACTTTGTACAATATATGATTCTAGCTCTTGCCTACAAATCTCTGAATATGCTGGCTCTACCCTACCTCACTGAGCTTCTCAATGTCCCTATTTTCAGTCTGACCTTCAGATACATAATGGAGTTTTTTTTGCTTAACTCCAAGACTTTGGACTTCACTTCATTTCATCAGCCCATCAGTGATGCAGAGTTTTCACTCTTGTCATTTAAATACTGATTGAAAACCCATCTGTGCTCCATGATAAT
>JAKKZJ010000004.1:3130426-3146521 GCA_033441845.1 Pangasius mekongensis
ATTTAAAAACTGTGTTTTGTGTTTACTCATGTTATCTTTGACTAATATTTAAATTTGTTTGATGATCTGAAACATTACAGTGTGACAAACATGCAAAAAGATTGGAAATCAGGAAGGGGACCAACACTTTTTCACACCACTGTATATGTATGTATGTGGGAGTGTATGTGTGTGTGTGGGGGCCTAAGACTTTTGCACAGTACTATATATATATACTATATATATGATTTAGGACACACTGCTGATTTACACCACAGCGCTGTCGAATTCTCGATTCTGATTGGCCAGAAGGTGTTGCTTAATTTTCCAATAGTAGTTCAGCTGCAAATCACAGCTTTATATTAATGTGCTTGTTGTAAATTGTTATCATTATTATACGAAAGACTTACACAGGGACTTGTATGGATGGCGGAGGAGACATTTATTTAATATTTATGGAGGGAGTCTCCAGTGTCAGCACTTTGGAATAATCAGAGGTAAAGCTGCAGAAAGTTTTTACAACGTATCAAGTTCAAGTCTTCAGGACTTTGCGATGACTCAGTAAAAGGACAAGCGGCATTATTTAGAGGAAAAAAAGAGAGGCTGGTGAGGAAATGACTGTTTATAGCTGCTCTAAGGTATGTAACTTGTTTCATACTTATAAACATGATGAAAGCACTGGAACATTATAGGGATGACCATCTTAGTCAACCGGAATCACTTTTTTCCCTGAAACCCTTAGGCTCCGCCTCCAAAACTTTGAATAAAGAAAGCATAAAGTGACAATAAAGTAGCCGATAATTGATAATAGACTCACTGTTTCTTTCCTTTCTTTCTTTCTTTCTTTCTTTTACAGTACTCATAGAAATGAGAACAATGTCTTGTGAAGCAGGTACATAAAGATTTGTGCATTTATTTCTGGAAAAGGTTTTAAATGAGTCTTTAATTGCATTAGTGTCATAGTGTTAAAAACTAAAAAACAAAATGTTAGACACCAAACAGATTGACTACATTTGTATAATGTGATTTTTTTTTATTTTATTTTATAATGTCAGTAGCTGAAGTCATATTAAACCTCTCACAATACATTAACATGGATTCTGTCTCTTACATCATTTCTCTGCCAAACAGCAATTTATTTTTGCGTTTGTGCTATAAATCTCTTCTCCAGCTCTTGCTTACTGACTGCACAATCATCACAGCCATTTACTATGTACTGTAATCGAACTAATAAATGACTGAATCTCTATCTACATTACACATAATTATCAATATGAAATATATTACTAGTGTGTCAAAATTAGAGCCAGTAAACATCACCATAATGCTGTTACGGAATGACCTTTGACTGTAATTTATGAACCCCATGACTACACAGGAGTAGCTGTTATTAGAGGTTATTAATGTGTATGTGTTTAATATAACTGTCACATTAACCCAATTGTCAGTTCATCGATGGCAAGCCCTACGGTCGGTGGCTATTTTTACAATGTGATAACGTTTGTGGTCATCTCCAATAAACAAACTGTGGCAGCAAACACATCTATAAACTGTTAGTTAGAGAATAAACTAAATGTAAGAGTACATATCCATGTCTGGGTTCACATCATTTTAAAGAAATAAGAAGGACTGTACCTTATTAGCACACTGACGCACTGTGTTGATGAGCTCCTGAATGACCAGGTCAATGCATTTAATGCAGGGTTCCTTCAGCTTCACTATCTGTTTCTTTACTATCGCCTCGAACGCCATGTCTGGAGTGAACAGACCCGTCCTGGAGACACGAAGAGAGAGAAAAAAAAAAACGGAAAACATCAAGATACAACAGCAGTATGCATTGGTCATATCTGTCAGCATCAGTTGCCAAAAGCGTACACTTTTAGCTATTATATGTATATATACCATATGTTATTGTTTCCATAGCAACAACTAATTCACAGGGACTTCTATCCTGGAAGGTGGAACTACTGCTAAAACTACGTTCTGATTGGCTGAGAGGAAGATGAGTCTTCTGCTAAAACTACATTCTGATTGGTTAAAATAACGCAAACTTGATAGTCAAGAGCTGGGATTGAACGTTTGACTGATGATTGCTGCATTCTGATTGGTTTAGACAAAGAAGTTATATTTTATCCTGGGTATATTGTGTGCAAATTTCAGTAACGTGTACGTATAGGGATCCAGACAGGTTTATTGAGTGTTGCTAAATAAACATATGCATAGAAAGAAAGACTATGCAAGTTGACATGGCCATTACACTAGCAAAGCACTACGAGTAAATCCACGCCCACTAGCAAGCAGTGTATTGCAGTTCAGATTATGCCAAATGAAAAATCAGTGCCAGTGTAAACATATACGTATAGAAATGACTATTTTATGGCATATGTTTTATGGTGATTAATAAACTGACACTATTAACAGGGTTGAGTTGATTCCTGAACATTTCGAAATAACTTTATTCACTCATCACCTGATGCCATGGATGTTTTTGATAGCGTAGCTGATCTCCCGGCGCATCTCCTTGTCATCACACTCCATCTGTGGGTCGAGGGTGGATACACAGACAAGATTTCAGGCCAGAAAAGTCAAATCACAGAACAACCAGACCCCATTTGATCATCTTAGAGTAAATGCTCATGAGGGTTTTATTATTATTATTATTATTATTATTATTTACTGATTTTGATTCTTGATGCTTCACATTGTGGTGTTCTTTCCACCTTGTCTGATATTTGCTGGTATCAGAATGCGTCGTTGTGCATTCTCACAGATTTCTTTCTCAGAGCAAGATCTCCCAGCTAGAGATTTCTTCACATCTCCCTTCCTGAAGGCTTTGATCACATGGACATGAAACACTTCACACTTGCCTTGACCAGTTCAAAAGGGAAGCGTTCGTGGAAGATGCGGTTGATCTTTGCTCCTCCGGACAGCTCAACTGTGTCCACCTGATCACCTGATCCCTCAATCCGCTTCTCAAAGTCCACTGCAAACTGCTGCACCATTCTGTAATAAACACACACACACACTTCAGACACCTTCCAATTCCTAACTCTTAAAACTCTAACCCTGTGTCCTTTAAGTTATCATTAGTAGCATGGAAACGTTTAGATGGATTAGCTTAGGAGGTATATGGACGTAATAAATGAGGATATGAAGCTAGTGGGTGCAAGTGTTGAGGATGTAGAAGATAGGGATAGGTGGAGAGTGATGATTCGCTGTGGCGACCCCTGAAGGGAAAAAGCCGAAAGAAGAAGAAGTTTAGATGGATTAGCTTGTTTTAACTGCAATATAATATCTTTATGCTGGCTTCGTGTGAGGTCAGAAGTGCAGCACGATAACGTGAATCCTTCGATTTTTCCTCTCCTCTATGCAGGCTATGTAGAAGCAATTCACATTACTGAGGAACTCTCCCTGAAAATTCATCAGTATTCTGTAGTCATGATTTTCCAGTGCCTTTAATCACGTACAAAGCATCTGTAATTGAATAACATCCTGAGAAATTTGTTTGCCACAGCATAACGATGTAGCAGTAGTTACAGCAAGAGGAATCCATGTGACTCCATCCTCTGTTTTACTGAGACAGCATGAGGGTCTGGGACAATAATATTAATGCAGGAATGACTGCTGTGTTACGTCAGCAAATATGTAGCACTTTGCTACGTATAGATTTTATAACAAACGCAACAAAAATTCAAAGTATAAAGCTATTTTGATCATCACAAGTAGATTTAAATGATTAAACAGTTTCAGTGGTCAAAAGGGCAAAGACCAACAACTTTGGCTGGTTTTGTGGGAGAAATGGCGATTTAGGAACCAAACAGTCGGCTGTTATTGGTAACGTGAGCCGAGTGCTCCGACTCAGCCAAAAGAGCCGCAATTCCCATCACTACTTCTCAGTTAATACACCTTAAAAACCTTCAAGGCTATGTGTTACACAAACTGTAACACATAAAACCCCGGGGCTATTTTCTCTAGTATACCTTAATACCACCTTTCCAAATCTAACAATATTAAAAACACCAATATTAACCTTGTACTGCAAAAATATCTCATTATTTATCACTATACACAGGATTCAATAGCCACAAAGCATCATGGGAGTCTCAGTGGATAGTGACTACTACCGCAACATTATACTATCTGCTGCGTATTTCAGCACATGAACCCGTACACTGTATGTATAGTAGCAGCACATGGTGAATGTATGTGAATGGTGTTGTGTTGAGTTGTGTTGTGTGAGAGGAACTGACTGCAGCAGGGCTTTAGTCTTGCGCGACGGATCGTCGGGTCTGAAGTGGCGATATTCCTCGGCCTCCTTGTCCAGCGCGAGAAGCTGAGATTGAAGTTTACTCCGAAAAGCAGGCAGCGTGTCCCGAATGTGATTGGTCAGTTGCTGTGGAGAGAAAAATCCAGAAAACGTGCCTCTTGTGCTGAACAATGAAGTAAACCACTGTTTTAAGTGAGCATGGCGCTGCTCTACATAAAAACATCATATAGATTGGTCAGAAGGTGACTATTATATGACAGTAGAGCATCTGCAAATAACAAGGTTAATACTGTATGTTATCGTTACTATAGCAACAGCTCACTCACAAGGGCTTTGCATGTCTGACGCTAGAGTTAAAACCTGTAATCGTTGACATGGTGAAGTTTTCGGTGAGGAAATGTTTATTTAACATTTACGGAAGGAGTCTCCAGTGTCAACGCTTTGTAACAGTCAGAGGTAAAGCTGTAACTTCAAGTTTTCCGACAGAAAGTCTACAGGACAGACGGAGGATAGTTTACGCTTTGCGGTTACTCGGCAGTTTCATAACCATGTTGTGAGGGAGTTTCAGATGCTACCTGGTTGAGGGTTTTCTGCAGATGAGGTGTTCCCATGCTGTCAGCCAGGTGTCTGTACGAAGGATGAGACAGGAAGAACTTCCTCTCTGCAGCCAGCGCTGCTTTAATGTCCTTCTTTCCTTCAATGTCCTTCTGACTGCGGTTCACCACGCCGATATAACCTGAGACGGAGGGCAAGAAAGAACAGCGTGAGAGATCAGTGTGCGCGTGCGAGACGTAGACAGAGAGCGAGAGAAAGAGCAGGACTTTCATTTGAACAGAGCCCACATTTCACAAGCACTAATCTGAGCGTGCAGTTCAGTGGCGTGTTGAAGACGAATCACAAAGAATAAACGCATGAATGACATCGGCGTGCGGAATAGAGGTAGAAAACACTGTCAATGACAATCGCCGGAAAGTCAAACCACCACTCAAATATAACGGCAGTTAAATGTGGTGAAACTTTTAAAACACACGAACAATAAAAGCACGTGCGCATGAATGCACGTTTCACTAATAAGGTCAAAGCGAATTTTTGTGAAGCCATTTAGAGAAACATTATGATGTTTTTCAGACACAAAGGCATCTTTTTAGATAAAATTACTCATTATTACGGTATCATTTGTCTCCAACTGAGGAAGTCAAGCTTCTTTATTAATATGCATACGCAAAATATCACCCAAAGTGATTTTCATGCTGCAGTAAATCACACAGCAGGTGCTAAATTAATTCTTTTGCATTGACTCTGCTCTGCATTTTCTGAAACTGAATCATCAGGGCTTTGCAGTTTGTGGCTTCTCTGTAACATCTTCTGTCTTAGTATTTATTTTTTTGTCTTATTATCTATTTTTTTATCTTTAACAGCACATCCTCAAGTGATTTGCAAAGAGCCAGATGTGTTAGAGGCTTACAACTGAACTATAAAAGTACAATAGCTGGAATTAATTAATTGGCATTGACTCTGCCTTGTATTTTATGTATGGATTCCCAAACTCCCATAGTCATAGTGATTAAGGACAAAAAGGAAGTTTATTCAGCTCATGTTGCAAGATGCAATCCTATGTAGCTTGGATATTTATTGTGGATAATATTCATTTTGTGTGTGTTCTTACACACAGACTTTTAGTAAATCTGAGCCTAGAACAATAGATGTACAGGACTGAGATTTGTGTGTGTGACCTTTAAATTCTATAATCCAAAAACAGGTAATAAAGCAAGATACAATACAGAAAATTATAGTAGGAGGTACATAAGGGTGACTCCACAATTGAGGCATCATTTGTGTTGCATTAGAACATTAAAAAAAAACAACCCTACATTAATAAAATCTACAGTACTTACAAAACCGCATTTTGCCTATCCCAGCTAACGCCAGAAATGTGCTCATTTTTAAATCCCAATTGTGGAATCACCCATAAAACTGAAGAATGATCTTGGTCTCACCCCTCCGCAGAGGAAGCAGCTTGTTCTCCAAAACCTCTCGAGCATCAGTGCCCTCATCCATCAGGTCCAGTTTGGTGATCACGCCAATCGTCCTCAGACCTACAGCAGGAAAAGAGTGGCAGTGGTAGCTCAGTGGTTAAGACGTTGGACTATTGATCAGAAGGTCATGAGTTCAATCCCCAGCACCACCAAGCTGCCACTTGAGCAAGGCCCTCAACCCTCAACTGCTCAGTTGTATAAAAAAAAATGAGATAAATGTAAATCGCTCTGGATAAGGGTGTCTGCAAAATGCCATAAATGGAAGAGTCACAGGTTAGGAACAATGTCACGATATCTTACAGGTACAATAGGTGACGTGGTTTTAAGCCAAATACTAATGGTTAGATGGTTGGTTAACATGGTGCGTCACAGATATGCAAACAGGAAATAACTTCTATAGTCACCCTGGGCTGTTACATTGACGTGAAAGTTATGCATATTCAGAGTCGGGTTATGCAGCTGCTTAAGTTGATTTTCTGGATTTCAGAATATTGAAGTCACATGTAGTGCATGCCTATAATAGATAGATAGATAGAAGGCAATAGCTTTGTATTTCTTTCCTGTCAAATGCAAGATGACGTAGCATGAAAGCAAGAGACAATTTAAAAATGAAAATAATCTTATAGTACTGGTTGTAATTATAACATTCATCACTGCAAATTTGGTTTAGCTGAACAACATGGCTCCCACTCTCATTAGACTGAATCCATAATCAGGAAGCTAATAAAATAGCACTTGATCCAGCACATCTTATTATTCTGCATTTTATTTGTATATATCATGCGCTGACAGTTACTCATGTGCACAATTTAATGTAGTTATGAGATACAAAATCGAGGTCAGGAAAATGGAATGTGTGTGTGGGGGATGTAGGCGATTTTATCCCACATTTAGTTCACTATTTTGAGTTGTCAAATTAATAAAATAATGCCAGTGGTGTATATATATATGTATAAAATTTACAATAATGTTATGCTGGACTTTGCTCTAATTATTTGTTAATATGAATGCTATAATTTCTAAATTATTATTTATCTAACAGTGTTTATAATTATTATTATATTATATGATTTACATTGTTTACTGATGGTTACTGATATTGTTTTACTATTAACATTTACTAAGGGTTTTCCTTTGTGTGAAGGAAGGGGTGGAGTCAGGTGAGGTCACCTGCTATGGGGAAGCAGGTAAGGAAGGTGAGGTGGGAACTGTTGAATTGTGGAATTGTGCAAACGGGAAATTGTGAAAATGTGAAAACTGCTGTGGAAACCATTGTCAGTGTACATGCCACAGGTATTTTGGATTACTGGAGGCAATCTCTTTTGAGCTTTTTACCACTTTTTTCCCCACAGTAAACAAGTTTGATCAATCACATTTGACCAGGTGCAGCAGAACACCCTGCTCCATCAGACACAGTGACAGTTTAAAACCTTACGAAAACTGCCACTACACAGTGTAACATAATGTGGTTACACCAAGCTGTCAAACAGTGGTGCTAGACTTAATACTGCTCCTCAATCAACTAAGACACGCCTCTGTTTTACTGTCATGTAACTTCTGAATAGCGCTTAAGGTTATAGTTACGTCTGAGGGCTGAATAATGATGTGCACAATTTCTGTATCTAAATTCTCCAAAATACTCAACTCTGAATGCAGCCCATTGACTAATATGGAAAGGAACGACATCATCCTGATTCGAAGCAGATCGTCACATGCTGTCAATGTTACAGGTGCAACCATTAACAAACTAGCATTTTACATACATAAAATTTCTTCATGTTTTAGGTCTAACTGAAAAAATGTGAACTTTCTCCTCTCCTGCACCACAGACTGAACTCAGTAATAATGTATGTGTCCATTTGTAGCTGTCTCACCCTGAGGATCGACGTCTTTAGCCAGTTTGAGGGCGTCGGAGTTGGCCAGGTCGGTGTTAGCAGGTGTGACGGCGAGGATGAGGCAGCTCTCTCGGCTGATGAACTGCATGATCATGTCACGGATCTGCTGCTCGATGTCTGGAGGCTGGTCTCCCACGGGCACCTTGGTGATCCCCGGCAGATCGATCAGAGTCAGATTCAACACTGCACAGACGAAAGAAGATCCTCAGTTCAATTTATTACCTGATTACATTTCTTTTACCCGCTTTCTGAATCCGCAGTGTAACAGAACAACAGAAATCTAGGCTCCAGACACCTGATGAGTAAAACAAACAGCGGCAAAGTTAAGCAACCCGAAATGAAATTGAGAAAAAAATTGCTAGTAGTTGGCATGTAACATTATGACAATATACAGTATGAACAGCATAATGTAAATTATGTCATTAAGTCATTCATTTTTAGGTTGTTAGCATATATAAGTGAAATATTCAAACCTTATTTAATTAATTAATTATTTAATAATTAATATATAGTACTTTGTAAGCAAATCTAAATATTGTGTTACACTGTATGTATGAAAAGTATTTTGATATGATAAATTTTTGGCCATATTGCCCACCACACAGTATAACGCCTCCACTGAGGCACATGATATTAAATGACCTTTAAGAAACTGCCTCTTCCGTTGCCTAAAATAAATCCTGTTATTTTGTGTTTTGTTCAACGGGAAATGGGAGGAAGTGTACTGGCTAGATTTTTATTTTAGCCAGTGCGATGTGCCAAGAGCTGTACTCTTCAAACTGGCACACCACTTTCCAAATTCTGCCCTGTGATGATTCTTTCTTTTCAGCTCTCCAGATCGTTTTATACCTTATTTTTTTTTAAAAATGAATTATTTACCCAACAGGTTTACATGGTTAAAATAGACAGAAATGCAACCTGAATAACTATAAAATCCACAAACATTTCTGGTAAAGAATGAATTTATACAAACTAATAAAGAATGACCACAACGCTAGCTAACCTCTATTTATTCTTTATTAGTAGTGATGAGATAAGACTTTATAGTGTGTAAAGAACGGAACGTACCATGTGGAGAAAACACCCTCAAGTTGATAGGAATGGGGGAGATGCCCTTATTGGCTCCAGTGACGCGGTCTGTCTCGGCCTCGATCTCCTGACGCACTTCATCGAAATCTGTGAACTTCTTTCCTTTGCAGTGAAGAAACTCGGCCCATTCTGCAAATCCACACGAGGGCAGAGACGCAGGCTTTACAAGATGCATTAACCGGATATGTGAACATACGTTTACCTTGTGGATCTATGCACAAATTAACTTTTAAATACAAATCACCTGCACTGCAATTCTGCCTTCAACAGAAAAGCCCTTGTCAATGTCGTTTGTCGTTGGCCCTCAGGGAAATTTGTTTTAATTGCTATTTTATGGCCGTCTTTCCTCAAGCGAATTTTACTCAGGAGATAATACTGACTGTAAAGCTTGCATTTCTTTTTCAACATAGTGAAAAAATACGCATTATACACATACACTAGACCATTAAACTGCATTTTATAAAACAGGGTCATATTCAGACCGCACATGTTAGGCACTATTCGGAGAGTGTGAAGTGGAATTTGCCTAAAACAGAGTTTTACTTAAGTTCAGTTATGTGAGATTCTGAACCTGGACTTAAGCACATTTTTTACTTACACAACACTGGTATTGGTGACTGTCAAACAGGTTGATGTAACCATAATATTCTGAAATTCATGTATTGGGCTATAAATACACTCAGAAATGGATGGATGGAAGGCCATTTGAGGTCAATATTAAATAAATATACCATTATCAATTAATTAATTAATATTCTTTTCCTTCTAAAGAAAGAAATGCAACAGTTTGGTGATGTGAGTAGGTCCCCGGCTCGATGCACTTATTGCAAGCAAGGGACATGCAACCAAATATTAAGTGTTATTTACTTTAAGACTATCTGTTCCATTACTTTTGCTCGCCTAAAGATTGGGTGGGCTGCCACAAAAGGTGCCATGTTCTGAGTTGTTTAACGCATCTGGATGTAAATATGAGGAAACGAGAGCTGAAATTCTGATCTATCATCTCATATTCATCTTTTGACCTCAATCCTAATATAGCATATAGCATAAAAAAAAAGCCTTGTGTTGCAATACTTTCGGAGGAGATTGTATATCAGAGACAAATATCTGTTTACAAACTGAATGATTAGGGTTATGTCTGTTTCACTAGGGCACGTAGCTAAGCAACAACTTCATTACGTGAGGAAATCACACTTAGCTAGCTAGGTTTTAGACGTCTTTAGGCAGACTGAGTGCATTTGTTAAACTAGCTCCTTTCACAACATGATCTTTTACAAAGTGTCCCAAATGAAAACTTTTTTTTTTTTTCACCAACATTTTGGAGAAATACATTTATAGTCTGTTTTCCTAAAGCAATTATTGACAGAAAATTTGTTTTTATTTGGTTGTTTGCCAGAATTTCCAACATTTAACATGTTTTCTTACACCACTCTCCTCACAAATGTCTGTATTCAATGCTACACACATGTTCAAGCAAACTAGCTAGCTATAACATGTAGGCCTATGAATGAGCATATTTTCTATTATTTTATCTCAAATGTGTAAAATCGCTAATAAATACACAATCACAGTGGGTTAGTAGCTAGCAAAATCTTAAAGCCCAAGACTCTAAGACTAAAGACTTATAGCCAAAGATCAATATTTTCATAATATTTTATCCAGGACTAGAAAACTGAAAACACAAAGGAATCTTTCAGAGAAATCTGAACAGAAAGCTAAATGTTATGTGTTTTACGGAAGCGTGCGTGCGTGTGTGTGTGTGTGTGTGTGTGTGTGTGTGTGTGTTTATGTAGGTCAGGCTGCTCACCTGTGTTAGAGCTGATGAGCTGCAGCACCAGAGGCCTGCGGGTGACGATGCCAGAGCCTCGGGGAAGAAAATCCCTTACAAAATAGAAAGAAAATGACACCAATTTAGACTGAATTCAGCAGTAGACAAAGCCAGAGTGGGCAAACAGGTGATAAATAATTAGGCAGAGTTTATTCTACATGAACTCACGCACTAGAAGTATCTTTTATCTGACCCTGGGTATTGATTGGCTACAAAGCAATTAGCTGTGATGAAAAAGGAGCTTGAAAGCCATTAGGTTGCGTACTGGAGATAGCCGAGCGAGGACCATCGCTGTGAAGGAGCTTCCTGAGGGGAGGTCAATTTTAGATGCTCTTTTGGTATCAAAGACAAATAAAAAAGCAGCTCTTTCACTCATCATAGCATTGAGATCAATTTGATACCACAAGGCTGTTAAATTCTCAATTCTGATTGGTCAGAACTAATGGATTTTTTTTTTTAATGTGTTATTATTCAACAAAGGCATATAACCATGATTGTTTCTCTAAGGAGACGTCTGTATAAGACTTGTGGAAGGAGTCACAGGCGATAGCGCGTTGTGACAAGAAGGTTTCCTCCATCAGGGTTTACAATTTGCAGTTTCTCAGTGACATGACAAGCTCGATTTAAAAAAAAAAAAAAAAAAATCGTATTAACTTCAAGAGAGAGGAAATAGAGAGGCTGACGAAGGAACGACTGTGTATAGCTGCTATAACGTAAGTGAGAACAGTAACGAACCGGTCTTGCAGATGAACAGCATTAGATGTATGACGTGTCATTCTTGAAGTTCTCTAAAAACGCCCCTGAGTGTTTTCTTCCTTACATAATATACTATAGAGAAAAGAAATAAAGCTTGTCTCACACACGCACACAGGCTTCTGTATGATTTGAGAATGTGCGAATTGACTACTCGCTGTTTGTGTGTGTGTGCGTGTGTGTGTGTGTGTGTGTTGAGTGTGGTGATGAGTAGGAGGTCTATTCTGTGTAATTTCCATCAGCTGTGAAACATGAAGTGAGATTTTTATCACAGCAGAAGCTGCAGAGTTTCTCACCACTGATACAAACCAGTGGGCAAATTCTAAAATATTTTAAGGACAGGAGCCTGATACTGTGATCACACTGTCCACTTGTTTATATACAACCAAGTAATTCTACAGTCCTCAGGCTTCTGGGTGAGGAATAAAACACTCCATGTCATGCTGTTATAGGGAAATAATCAACGAGGACGTGGTGATGAAGCGGAGTCAGTGTTACCACTCGGAAGTTGACTATTTTCCTATAACAGCGTTTCAGCAGTGTTTTATTCCTCTTATACCACAGCATTTTGCCAATGATCACAATTTTCTATTTAGTCATCATACTTTTTTCTTAATCTCTTTATAGTTACAGTTACGTCTGTGCTGGAAAACTTAAACTTGACGTTTTGGCCGTTACAAAGCGCTGACACTGGAGACTCCTTCCATAGATGTCATGTGATGTGAATATAAAGCTCCTCACAAAGAACTATACTATATCAATTTAACAATTATACATTTTTTTTTAAAAATGTAAAGCATTTGTTACTATAAAAGCGGTAACATATTAGAGCTAATGCTTTAATATAAAGCTGTGATGTAATGCGCTCGTTCTGATAGCTTATCATGTTTGTAGCAAAGACTCACACAGGGACTTGTGACGTATCGAAAAACCAAAATGTGACGTATCGAGAAAAGTGTAAAGTTCTTGTGACTTTTCTGCAAGCGAAGAGAACCGTCTTTCGGATAGCTCTACACAGAACCTTTTAGATGGCAACCAGTGTGACAGGTATTTTCTGTAACTAATTTTTCTCCTTTAACCTTCAACGGCTTCGTGTGTCGCTCTGGATAAGACAGAAATATAAACAGAAATGTAAATACAGAGTGACCTACACTCTTTATCTGTCTGAAATAAAGGTCTAATTAAGGATTAAATAGATAAAGTAGATTTAATTATCTTGCAACAAGCAAAGATAGTACTTAGCTTAGTACTTTTTTTTTTTTTCCTAGTGAAGAGTTTCTATGATCTTCACAGGATGCTCTTGCAACATTTATTTATAGACTGGACAGAAATCATCTCAGCAATAAATCTAGCTGGGATACAGCTTACTTTCCCACGAAGTTCTCCAGCACGGAGCTCTTTCCGGCGCTCTGGCCTCCCACCACGGCGATCTGGGGCAGGTCGAGGTTACAGCTTTGCCCGATGCTGCTGAAGGCGTCCTGCAATCGGTTCACCAGCGGGATCAACTCCTCCATGCCTCGGTTCCCCATGGCACCCACAGGAGGAACACAGAGAGAGAGAGAGGGAGAGAGAGAGAGAGGGACAGATAGATTTGGGGATGCAGGGATGATGAGCTAGCGAGGATGCTGATGCTGACCTTTGCGCATCAAGAGGCCAATAAGCGTCGATTCCTCTGAGGAGGAGAAAGACGCAGAAGGATGTAACTGCGCAGTCGGTTCACACTGGTCCTTTTTCAAGGGCATTGAAGGGAAATCAGGATCAGGGAATAGGTGCATTACGCGATACTTCTAATGCCAACCACTGCTTAGTTGCTTAGCACTAAAAATATGTTAGGGTTTAAACAAATATCATGTGATATAACTGCGATTTGATTGCCGAAGGATGCCCGAGCGCACACAGATCTACAGAGCAGATAATCCCACATCCAAGAAAAAAAAACAAACCCTTACCGTTATTCCAGCTTCAGAACAACACCGCAGACCTTTAATTCCCAAAGACTAATCCTGTTTCCAGACGGAGGCACAATGCAGATGTGCAGCTACAGTGTGATTTGCTCAAGGCCTGTCCCTGGGTTTGTTTGGAACGGGTTAAACCGCGGACGCATCTGCGCGTCAGAGGGACATCTCGTCCCAAACCTGAGCCTATGTAATTCTCCACTGACAGATTAATCGCCCCTTTAACGCAGCCGCACTGATGACGCATGACGCTGGGCGGTGACCGACACACAGCCTGACCAATCACACAGCACACGAGCCTTTCTGAGCGATCCTATAGGCTGAAGCGTGAGGGAAAACAAACCCACCCCCTTCTTCCGCCGCCTGCGTCTCGGTCGTGAGCGTCGCTTCGTGCGCATCGCGGGGGTCGCGCACGACGCGCAGCTCGGCCTGGGTGAGGACAAAATTACTAATACATTATCATTTTATGAAATATTATACACACTCATAGCTGTAGTAGCTTGGATCTGAAGAATGAAACATAAGCAATAATGCATCTTTTTTTTTTTTTTTTTTTTTTTTTTTAAAGAAGCCCCTCTTATTGATGTCCAAATTAATTCTCATGATTCATGATTAGGCAGCAGATCTCAGTGAAGGCGGGGGAGGGGTTTACAATTGCCACTCCTCTTCCCTCCAATGTCCTTATAGTCGAAAAAATGCTGTGAAAGTGCCCTCTAGGGTGCCCCACTATATAAAATGCGATAAAGTTCCCTCTAGGGTGCTTTTAATAGATAAAAGTGCCTTCTAGGGTTCCCTTACCATGAAAAAAAAAATGTGATAAAGTGCCCTGTAAATAAAATGTGATAAAATGCCCTCAGGGTTGAACCTGCTTTAGATAAAATGTGATCAAAATGCCTTCTAGGTTGCCCTTACAGTGAAGGAAATGTGATAAAGTGCCCACTAGGGTGCTCCTAATAGATAAAATGTGATAAAGTGCCCTCTAGGGTGCTCCTACTGTAGATAAAATGTGATAAAGTGCCCTCTAGGGTGATCCTACTGTAGATAAAATGTGATAAAGTGCCCTCTAGGGTGCTCCTACTGTAGATAAAATGTGATAAAGTGCCCTCTAGGGTAGATAAAAAATGCCCTCTAGATAAAATATGACAAAGTGCCCTCTAGGGTTCTCCTACTGTAGATAAAATGTGGTAAAGTGCCCTCTAGGGTGCCTCTACTATAGATAAAATGTGTGTGAAGTGTTTATTGAAGCTACATTATACATAAAGGTGTTATTCTTCAACTGACTCTCAACCTCCCTGTGCCTGTGATAAAGTGCCCTCTAGGGTGCTCCTACTGTAGATAAGATGTGATAAAGTGCCCTCAGGGTTGAACCTGCTTTAGATAAAATGCCTTCTAGGTTGCCCTTACAGTGAAGAAAATGTGATGAAGTGCCTTCTAGGGTGCTCCTAATAGATAAAGTGCCCTTTAGGGTGCCCTCACAGTGACAAAAATGTGACAAAGTGCCCTCTAGGGTGCTCCTACTATAGATAAAATATGACAAAGTGCCCTCTAGAGTGCCTTTACTATAGATAAAATGTGGAAAAGTGCCCTCTAGGGTGACTCTACTATAGATAAAATCCAGTAAAGTGCCCTCTAGGGTGACTCTGCTATAGATAAAATGTGTGTGAACTGTTTATTGAAGCTAACTTATACATAAAGGTGTCATTCTTCAACTGACTCTCAACCTCCCTGTGCCTGTGATAAAGTGCCCTCTAGGGTGCTCCTACTGTAGATAAAATGTGATAAAATGCCCTCTAGGGTGCTCCTACTGTAGATAAAATATGACAAAGTGCCCTCTAGGTTGCTCCTACTGTAGATAAAATATGACAAAGTGCCCTCTAGGTTGCTCCTACTGTAGATAAAATGTAGTAAGATGTGCTCTAAGGTGCTACTACTGCAGATAAAATGCGATAAAGTGCCCTCTAGGATGCTCCTACTGTAGATAAAATATGACAAAAGTGCTCTCTAGAGTGCTCCTACTGTAGATAAAATGTGATAAAGTGCCCTCTAGGCTGCCCTTATAGTGGAGAAAATGTGATGAAATGCCCTAATGGCTGTCCTTCCAGTGGGAAAAAAGATGCAGTGCCCTGTAACAACAGTTATAGGACAACAGTGGTCCAATTATGTACCTTAATTTATTTTTAAAGGTCTCCAGGTAAAATATACAAACTAATTTAATGTTTTTTTTTAATGTGAATTACTTTCACATATGTGAAAATGTTTACGTGAGTTTAAGGCACAACATGGCGAAGCCTTC
>JAKKZJ010000004.1:3156932-3174915 GCA_033441845.1 Pangasius mekongensis
TAGGGTGCTCCTACTGTAGATAAGATGTGATAAAGTGCCCTCTAGGGTGCTCCTACTGTAGATAAGATGTGATAAAGTGCCCTCTAGGGTGCTTCTACTGTAGACAAAATGTGTTAAAGTGCCCTCTAGGGTGCTTCTACTGTAGATAAAATGTGATAAAATGCCCTCTAGGGTGCTCCTACTGTAGATCAGATGTGATAAAGTGCCCTCTAGGGTGCTTCTACTGTAGATAAAATGTGATAAAGTGCCCTCTAGGGTGCTCCTACTGTACATAAAATGTTATGCTGTGAGGTCATAAGCCAGAAAGAAAGAGAAACAACAACAACAACAATCTATAATCTATATAATCTATAATCTATAAAAGAAAGAAAGCCAGTCAAATGCAACAGGACAAAAGGGCATCAGCACCAAGGCTTGCAGTTTTGCAGGAAACACAAGATAAAAGATGTAAGATGACAGACGAGCACCAAAACACACAGGCACTGAACACCGTGCACATGTCTGAGAGCATGAGAGCAGTCACGAGGCCATGTGCAGAACAGATCATCACTTGAAATGTTTGAACAGAAGCACACGTGCCCTCCATCCCCTCCCGTCCACTGTAAAGCTGTCAGAGATGAGACAGTGCTAAAGGTTAAAGCTTTATGATCATAACCTTTTTTGCCAGTGTGCAGGGTTCTTGTGTTCGGCTGGGAAATCGACACTACAAAATAAAACTGGAGTGTAGTGAAACTCGACACTCAATACTCTATTTAAAGTAATGGCACACATTTTTACGGGTGTCCACAAAGGATTCTGCCTTAGCGTGCCTTAACGGATAGCAAAAGAAAAGTCTGGTCAGGTTATAACCTATGCATTTTGTGGATCATACTATATAGGTCTTCTGTGAGAATAATGTATGTCTCATGTGGCTTAGGTAAAAATTTCCCCTCCTTGTGTTGTGCAGTTGCACACTGAATCATTTAAACATGCACATCAGCATGTCACATGTTGTTGGATGGTTCCCAGTGTGTATTGAAAAGAAATGTTTGTCTGTGATGTGAAAAGCATGTCGTGGAAGGCTATAGGGATGTTTTACATTGCAGAGTGAGACTTCAGGTCAGATAGAGCCTTAGACTGTGACTTAGATATGCTTACCTCAAATCCATACTTCAAGCCGTTATAGCAATACAAGTAATAAGTGTTGATTTTTCTGTAGTAAACCTATACCATTGTCTGTTTTTTTTTTGCAGTGATTCTGAAAAGCTAGCAGTAAAATACATTTAATGTAACATACAAGCTAGTACAAGTTACTCCATGACACTAGGTATACTGTATACACACTACAGACATCGCTTTTCAGAGGTATTATATTATATAAAAATACTATAGTGCTTTAATAGTTATACTAAATCCACACTACTGTAAATTACTATAGTATTATGTGAACTTTTCCACATTTTAAAGTGCTGAGATTATGTCCTGAGAACATAATATTGAAGTGGGGAAGTCTGAAAAATAAATAAATAAAATATGTAAAATTTGTAATAGCATAAGTTGCTGGGAAACCTCTAAATTAGCCCCAGTGTAACAACTTGCCATCACAAGTGACATATTTAGCCGAATGGAGTCTATTTTTGTGCAATTAAAAGTGTCACGTGGACTCAGTATAACTACACCTGTTCATGGTAGAACCCAGAGTTTGTATTCCTAAGCACACAACATTGTGAACTCCTAGGAGCTATCAAAATAAGTCTGGGACAAAGTTCTGGAAAAAGTATAAATCAGGGTTTGGTCATAAAACGATTCCAGTTAAATCCAATTTAAAAATGTAAAGATATGGTCCAACCATGACTCTGCCTAGAGGAGGCCACCCACCAAAAATCAGTGACTGGGCAAAGAGGGGATTTGTTGGAGAAAGCAACCATGTGGCCAAGGAAAACTGTGAAGTAGCTGGAGAGATCCACAGCTCAGATGCGAGCAGCTGTTCACAGGACAACCATAGATCGAACACTCCACAAAGCTACATTTTATGAAAGAATGAGGAGAAGAGAAAAAAAATAGGTTTCCATAAGGCATGTTGGAAACTTGGTAAATATAGAAATGAGTTCTTTGGTCTGATGTGACCAAAACTGAACAGTTTGGCCTTGACACAAATGTTTGGCAGAAATGCAACACCGCTCATTCATCCTGAGAACACCATCCCTACAGTGAAACATGGTGGTGGTAGCATCACATTGTCGGGGCTGCTTTTCATCACAATGGACTGGGAGGCTGGTCAGCGTTGAGGGCAAGATGGATGAAAAAACAGGGCAATCTTAGAAGAAAACTTGTTCCAGCCTGTAAAAGACTTGACACTGTGGAAAAGGTTCACCTTCTAACAGGACAACGACCCTAGATACATGGCCCAAACTCCACTGGAGTGGTTCAAGACCAGAAACCTGGATGTGTTAGAATCGCCAGACTACAATCCAGTTGACAATCTGTGACAAAAGCTTCAATCTGACCATCCAATCTGACAGAGCTTGAGGAATTTTTGCCAAGAAGAATGGGCAAAATTATCAGTATCAGGATGTGCAAAACTGATAAAGACCATCTGGTGTCTTTTGATGCCTCCAAAGAAAAGACAGAAGCTATGGTCAGAAAATGTAGCTTCATGTTCTGCTTCAGTGACTACGTGTGAATCTACCGATCTAAAGATCTGAAGATTATGTAATATAAATAAACTTATATGTCTAATGCAATACGGCTCTTACAAGGCCTAAGTAACTCTAACCCTTTGGAGGTCACTGGGGACAACACCAGGCTTATTAACTGGCACCGCTTTCCTGTTGAGAAAGCATTGTTTTTAACTGAACACATTCTTTGATTCATGTTGATAGCAGACCGTCTGGGACCCAAACAGAATTCTCTCTTTATGTGTCTCCCCTTCAGGGCTGGAGACAGTTGCACAGGGATAGCATAAAACCGTTTACAGGATCCTGTTTACATACAGACGAGTACAATTAGCATTTCAAAGACCTGTATTTATGGCACAATGTTCCTCAAGCCCAAATGGTATACTATTAGAAGCCGTTAAAGTGGAATTCCAAAACTTTTGGGAATTACACTAGAGCTCTTGTGTTACACAGTGAGACAAACAAAAAAAAAAAACAAGACTGATGTAGAAAGATGAAAAATGTGTGTCAGAGAAAAATCTCTGCTTGTCAATACCTGCATCATTTACTCATGATTACACCTACCGAGAAGCAGACAGCGGACAACCGCTCATCAGCGAGCCGAAAACAAGCCGTCCCACACGCTCAGTCCCCCTCACCCAGACAAAAACAAACCCATTCACTTCCCCTGCTGAACATTACCACCCCGAGCATAAACAAACCACCAGGCTTATGCAACGTCCAGTACGTACATACGCTCATGACCATGTCCAGGTGCAGATCAGTGTATAAGCTGCCGATTAAAATTGCCATCCTATAGAACTGGGCTAAAATTTGTGATGGTCCAGCTACATTAAATTCCTCGCTTGTAAAGCGGTTACTGGAAGAGAGTATGTGAGGTAAAGGATCAAATAAATCCAGGCACTTCTTTCATGTTGAACTGGACGCTGCAGTAAACCAGGGGTCATCAATTACACTTGACCTGTGGCCAGATACTTGCAAAGCAAAGTACCGCTTGGTCCAGGTGCCTCACATCTCACACACTTTAACACACACTCCTGCTTTAATGCTCCTAACTCTTGGGCACTCTGATCCAATCTCCCGCTACTTCACCTCACACACACCCCATAACAATGCTCATCAAAATGGATGAAGGTAATAGTGAACTGAAAGGATACCAACATTGTTACACTGCATTAATTGAATTTTTTAAAAATTATAGTGCGCTATGAAGTGCACTACATGAAGTGCACACCTTTTGATAATCAGCCATAAGAAAAAAAAAATGTAACAAAACAAAAAATAGGACTCTTTCTGTTATGTAATAAAAAAATTAGACGAATATCTTGGATGTCTGATGGAGACAGTAGAGGAGCCTGGACGTTAACCCTTTACTGACGCGATGCTTGTTATAACGAGTGTGTAAAAGTGCTTAGTTCCTCTTTCAGAGAGATTTGCACTGGCTCTTCAGTTCATATCAGCTTACTCTGCATTATTTCCTTTTCGTGAACTACTCTACACTATTAATGATGAAGCTATTAACGAGCTATTAAAGACTACTAAGCTATTAATGATGAGTTCACTTTGTAAATATAATGATTTTGTATTTGGTCTTTGCGATGCAGCTGGCAACACTGCTGATGAGGTTTCCAGACCGAGTGTAAAGTTTTGCTGAAAAATATATAGATAATACCCAAGTAACAGTGCTAAATGTATAAAAGCAGGGAACTGATCTTAAAATAAATTTGTACTTTTGCTTGTACATACAGAAATATGAATTATTTTCAGATATTTAAAAAAAAAATGCATGCCCTATGGGAAAAGAGGAATTTATTTACCGCATGTATGCACAGTTGACTCCTAACATTTTTAACAGATGTCGGCGTATTCGGATCATTTCTTTTTCCTGGATACGTTGTGTACGTTTGAGCATCTGTAGTTCCTAGTAGCTCAGACTGCTCTCTGCCTCATCGCGCTGCCATAAACACACACCTGTGAGCACCGACAGTTAGAGAAGGTTTCAGACGAGTGAAGAGAAGCACAGAGTGAAAAAAAAAACACTCCTGGAGATCCATTCAGAGATGAACGGCCTCCTCTAATACACCTCATTCAGCCCATAAAGTGTTTATTAGTTCATTTATTTATCAGTTGTGTGGTAGGAGGATAAAAGGCTCAATGAGTACAAGTGCATTTCTGTCCTTTTAATGCCTTATTCTGGTCACATGACTCTCAAGTCAATTAAAACACACGGTAACAACATATGGGCTATGTAATAAAACATACTGGTTATGGAATAAAACACTTCCTTAAAGGACAATTATCAAACAGTGGGGTGGTGTGATGAAGTGGAGTTACTGTTACCACCCTGAAGTGATGATTTTCCTATAACAGCACAGCCTGAAGTGTTTTAATCCTCTTTTATTCCAAAGCAATTTGCCAACAATCATTTTTTTTAAAAATGTATATTTAAAAAATAACACAACATACAGTTTTTCCGTTTATAGTTACATTCAATGTTGTCCACGAAACGTTAGTTCCTGTTCTCACTTACATTATAGCAGCTGTAAATGGTTATTCCTTCACTAGCCTTTCTTTTTTTTTTCTCTCTCTCTCTCTCACTTGAAGTTAATAAGATTAAAAAAAATGCAGCATTTCATGTTACAGAGAAATCTCAGCGTGTAAACTCCTCTGTCTTGAAGACTTTCCCGTCTTGGAAAACTTAAAACATTACCTCTGACTGTTACAAAGCACTGACACTGGAGACTCCTTCCATAAATGTTAAATAAACGTCTCCTTACATCAAGCGTCAGCATATCAACAATTACACTTTTTTTAATCCGTTTATGTGGAGCATCCCTATGAATGGGCGGTTACTATAGAAACGATAATATATTAGAACAAGTGTATTAATATAAATCTGTGATTTTCCAGATGCACTACTGTATGAGCTGCTGTTATAGAAAACGAATCGACAACATCTGGCCAGAATCAAGAATTCAACAGTGCTGTGGTGTAAAGATCTCTCTCTCTCTCTCTCTCTCTCTCTCTCTCTCTCTCTGAGACCCACTTAAGCATTCTTTCTCCTCCCACAGTTTAGGAGCTGATCTTATAAAGCTCCACCTTCCACCGTTTCAAAGCTTAGACAACATCTAAGAACCAAAGAAACAGAAAGTCAGATTTTAGAAGAAACACTTTGGAAAAACATAAACATAGAAGTGAATAGACAGACATCCTTTATTTAAAACCTGACTCTTTGCTCCTAACCATGTGGACGAGCTTTGCTGTGTTTGTCTTCTGGTTGGCTGTGGATGTCCAGGGTCAGGACCGAGCCTCGTTCCACAGGTCCAATGATCGCTACAGCCACTGCCAGTACACCTTCACTGTGGACAGCCCAGTGGAATCCAGCTGTCCCAGCACCATGGAGGCAGAAAATCTGAGCGCTCGCATCACACTGCTGGAGGCGGTGGTGAGCCGTGTGCTGGGGGCCGAGGCAGTCACGGAGGCAGTGAGGACACCAGCGGTGACGGAGGAGATGAGGCAGCTTCTTCAGGAAAAGGAGCAGCTGGACGGGCAGGTGAAGGAGCTGCAGAGACGAGTGGAGGAGCTCACGATGGAGACAGAAAAGCTCAGAGAGAAACCCTGTCCGCTGGTCCCTGACTCTGAGGACAGCTTCGGCATTAATAGAGGCAGTGGTGAGGATTAAATCTGCTATTATGAATTGGAAAACCTGCTGAGGGAGCTCTATGAAGCTGGAGATAAAAGTGAATTTCTTTTGTGCGAGTGAGAGCAAATACTTGAGCAAATACTTGTTGTGGAAAGATGATTGGTTGGTATCCATACAAATTGATATGAATTTGACATTTTGCATATAATAACGTCAATTTAAAACTCACAGACAGAAACAAAACACTTTGAATCATGAGCTTTAGAATTTGCCATGCATACTGTAAGGTTTATCTGCAATTGTAAGGAGTTAAAAAGTGTGTTTAAGTAAGAATTTTGGTATTCATTTCCTGTCATATAGTAGATCTGGTTTAATCATCGTTTCTCCTCTAGGTCCTGCTGTGAGTGGTGCATTTCAAGAGATGAAGGCTGAGGTTTCTGAGGTTCCAGCTCCTCCCAAAGTCCAGGAGAACATCCAAGACTATGCAGGTCCGACAGCTTGAGCTTTATACAACTGTTAAATGAAATATTATCTAAAGCATGGCTTTAACTCTATAGATTAGCAACCAGTGCAATGACATGAGGTATAAAAAATAAGGAATTTGAAATTGTGCCTACTAATAGCTTGTTTTTGTGATTATAATCTTTTTTATTTGTTCTATGTATAAAAGGCTGTGGGGAACTTGTTTCTGTTGGTGAGCCGGAGACCCATCAAAAGGCGACCAGCATCACAGGGAAATACGGGATGTGGTTCCAGGACCCCGAGTCTCCGGGAGCTCCGTACGGGCCGGACACGGTGTGGCGCATTGACACTGTGAGCAATGACGTACGAGAGCTGTACGCCTACGAAAACCTGGAGCAGCTTGCTCGTGGCTACCCCATGAAGGTCCTGCTTCTACCAGAGTCCATGGAGAGCACGGGGGGCACGGTGTACCAGGGGTCACTTTACTACCAGCGCAAACAGAGCCCCATGCTGCTGCGTTATGACCTCACCGCTGAGAACATAGTGGCCCGAAGAGAGCTGCCACACCCTGGATTCCACGGCCAGTACCCTTACTCCTGGGGTGGCTACACTGACATCGACCTGGCTGTGGACGAGAAGGGACTGTGGGCCATCTACAGCACGGAAAAGGCTCGCGGAGCCATCGTCATCTCGCAGCTGGATCCCAAGAACCTGAAAGTAACCAGGAGCTGGGAGACCAACATCCAGAAGAACAAAGTGGCGAACGCCTTCATGGTCTGCGGCAGGCTGTACACGGTGGCGAGCTACAGAGCTAACACCACCACCATCAACTTAAGCTTCGACACAGCTAGCGGGCAGACCAAAATGGTGGACGTGCCCTTCCGCAACCGTTATGGCTACAACAGCATGATCGACTACAACGCGGCGAGACGGAAGCTGTACTCCTGGGACAACTTCCACATGGTCACCTACGACGTGAAACTCACGAGGGCCAGCAGCTCACAGTAACAGAGACTGATTCTAGACACAAGAAGCGGTGATACATGCTTATAACACCTGATCCTCAAAGTTTTATACTTCAGCAGGGAAAATATCCAAACTTTTGTAACAGTTTGTAACTTGCCGCCATCTTCTGGCCAGAAGATCAACTGCAAACACAGTGATAACATGGAGTGTGTCCCAAAACTTGAATTGATGCCTCCTTGATTCCTCCATCTTAAATGTGTTTAGAAGAATCAATGAATAAAGACAGAGGTGGTTTTTTGGATAAAGGACACGCAGGTGCTTCCTACGTGGAAGTATGTTTTGTTGTAGCATGTGATGCTAACACACGGCGTAAATGCTGCACCTCTCCCAAAAAAGAAATGACGATAAATGGTACAATAATAAAAATCACAAACACAAACTGAATCACATTAAATAAATAAACATTTTAATTTGCATGAAAGTCAATTAACATGTTTTGCTTTAAAAACGCAGAAGTTTAGGTAAACCAACATTTAAGCGTGTGATGTACATGTGCTTTAAGAATAATTTTTGATAATTATGATCATTTCATTTAACCGCTGATACATAGCTAATCTGTGTATCAGTTATACAGTGGATTCAGCTGGGAAACATCAATAATCATCTATAAGCAAATTCACTAAAGTCGCGTTAAAGTGATGCTTCAGTGAAATAATTTTGTTCTTCGTGTCCTCACTTCCTTTCCTTGTGTCAGTTCTGTTTCCTCGGAGCTGAGAAGGAAGGAAGCGAAGCAAAGAGGTACAGTTAAAGAAGTGAAAAGTCTTTACCTTATCTACATATGCCTTGTGCGTTGTCTTTTAGGGAAGAAGAGGTGTTCCAGCTGGGGGCGGAGCTAATTTCTGGGCCATAAAATTATGAATAGCAGCCTTAAATTAAAAAAATTAAAAAAAAAAAACGATGATGTGATTGTTATAGGTCTAGAAATGCATTTAAGTATTAAAAAAACGGCACTTTTAAAAATGTATGAGGCTGAATATTATTTCAGGACAGTGTACAGTTTATAAGAAAATTAATAACATTTGCTATAGAAAAAAAATTGAACTTATAAAGATCACGAAGGGATGGAAAAAAATTCTATAGTCCTTTTGTTACCAGGATATATTCTTACCCTCTGTGAGTAAAAACACTTACTTACACACTTACTTTTTAGAGAAAATTATACATTCCACAAATATTAAACGTTTTAGAAATATTTGAATATATAAAACGATTTTTCTAACTGATTACAGACCATTTAAACTTTTCATTTTTACTGTATAAACTCTAAACTATATATTCTGTAAACATGAAACTCTTTGTAAATATATTAATATATATTTTCTTACAGTTTTTTTTTTTTAATACTCGGTTACACACTATGATTTTGTTACACTCGCTTGCCTGTTACTTTGTTGCCGAATGACAACTGCAAAATAAAATCTCCGATTTTTAGCAACGTTTTTCTGTGTTAGTGCAGTTTGAATGCCACCTGCTGTAAAGAAATATAAATGTGAGGAGTCTCATATCAGTGTGAAATACAAAGGTAAGCATGTACAGCTGATATATTCATAACCAATGATGAAACACGAGGCTGGTTTAACTCATATATTCATATTTTAAACATGAAACACAGATTGAAAACAAATTCAGTTCCACGACTGAGGTGCTGTTTTGTTCCGCTGACATTATATTTACAAATCTGTATATAAAAGTAAAAGACATTTTAAACATTTTAAAAGTATCATCCATGTTCCAGATAAATCACTTAAAACGTTAATATAATCTACAACATCTACAGCACTTCCACATAAATCAGCATGTTTGTGCACTAGAACTACACTTTAGCTTGAAATATAATCATTAAAATACTTTAAAATCGGATTATTTTAGCATTAATGTGTGAATCTATTTAACGTCGCACACCTGAAACATCCTTTTCCACACTTTGTCCATTACACGTTATGGAAAAAATGTACATTCACCCTTATGAAATATCTGGAATATTCCACAAGTCACACGATCAACAGGAAGTTACATTATCTGATTTTCCTGAGATTGTCCTTTTTTAAATTTTTATTTCCAGTGATATTTTTATATTGACTGACGATTGATTGACCAAAATGTTATAACTTTAAAACAGGTTATTAATTGAAAACGATGTCAATCATTCGATTAATTAGAATTTCCTTAACGGCATGGATGCTAGTTAACGTCATTTACACAGCTAAGTCTATGCTAAAAAAAAAAAAACAACAAACAACAACAACAAAAAAACCCACTTTTACTCATATAAGAGCGAAATGCAGCAAGGAAGCCTTGTAAAAAATGAGATATTGATATTGTTGAGATGTGTTAGCACATTTTGCTATGCAAACGCACATTTTCTTAGCTTCATTGTAGAAAAAATGATATAAAAAAAGGGATCAGTAGCACCGCATTAGGTTATTTGAGTACTACGCAACTGAAGGTTATGTCCTCTTGTCCTAGGTTCAGAATAAAAACAGATACTTGATCCATCCACTTGGTCTCCTGTCAGTTTGTGTAACAGCTGGGAGATCTATACGGCGACTCTGTCATACATTATCAAGTTCAGTTCCCATCATAGCCACTCTGTCCTGGATATCATGTGACCTGAAAGCAAACCCGGTTTATAGTGATTGTGCGAAGAGGCAACTACCTGACAACGCATTCAAACAATAAAGCAGTCTTAAAGTTGTGTTCGTATACACTGACGATGGGCCTCGTTTGGATATAAACGAAATTGTGGCGTTCATGAAAATTCAGTTGGGAAAAATGTTTATATTCTACGTTTTGCTCCTGGGTTAAGCGTAAATTTACCTACAAGGAGACTCATCGATATGAACCTCGACCAACCAGCTTCAAATCATAACACCGGTCACTAGTTACCGTGATTTTATATACAAACTTCTCTGTCATGTTTGAATCATTTCTTAATTTCAGTTACACCTGACTGCCAATGGAAGGACGGCGTAGGATGAAGCGAAACTCACAGGACAGCTACAGATATGCTAGTGGCGACGTAAATAAAACATGCTCATAGACAGAAAACCTATCCTTCTTACCTCAAGCTCACTGTGAAGAACGGTTGGGTTTATGCGAGTCAGTTTCCATCACAAGCTGGGTTTCCAGATCACACCGATCGATGATGCAAGCAGAACATAGTCATTTTCTTTAATCGCAGGTCTCTCTATCGTTAGAGGATTCGCACTGTATAATCTGACATGGACACTTTATCACACAGTCTGTTATAGAATTCAGACAAGATTTTATTGGGATCTCATACACTGTGACAAGTAAAAATCTTAAAAGTCTGATGTAATTGCGCTGTCTAAAACCGGGCCTTGATGTGTGTCTGTGGTAGCTGATGCGCTGCAGTGGCTGAGCTGCATTACTGGAAGATATAGCGCACACCACGCGTCAGGAGGCGCTCTTTCGCCATTTTCTTTTTGATATTTTCTGCTGTTTTTATGGAGTTGTGTAGGTGTGGATAAGGGTAAATCACCTGTACTGGGAATGTGCTTGGATATGTATGACTGATTGGTATTTATCAATATACACACAAGACTATGAAGAAAATCAACGTTATTGAAACTAGACTGGCTATTAGTTTCATTTGTGCAAGTTTGCCAGGATGTCGTATGCATCAAATGGCCGACAAAAGAAAAATAAACTAACTAAAAGAGGAAATATATGCATATGTATATGTGTTTCTGTGAGAAGCCTTCTGAAATGATTTGTTCCAGGCCTAGGCTTGAGCATATATTTGTCCATATCCACATACAAAGTTTATTATTCAGCTTATTAATAATGTCATTTGATGTGTGTGTGTGTGTTTAACCAGTCATGTATGAAAATGCTCGTGTGTTTCTCAGCCTCTCTGAGTGACATGTTTGCCCAGTGCACTGATCAGGACGTCCTGTAGTCTCTCCACAGACAGCCAGCACGTCTCCACCACGCTGTAGTGACAGGAGCCCACGGCCAGAGCGAGGACAACACCACTCACATTATGCTGACCAAGCATAACCTGCGTCAGAGCCAGCAGAACCGTCCAGAAGAGCACCACAAACCGCATGGGGCAGTCCGACAGCAGGCGAGATCGCAGGAAACGGGCGCACATGGCAACCCGCGTCGTGTGGCCTGATGGGAAGGAGTGAGGATGAGGAAGCAAAGTGGCAAACCACTCCGAGTGATGATAACTCACAGCACGCTTCACTATTCTAACCAGGGCGTGGTCTAACAATAACGCTAGAGGAAAAGAGAGAGAGAGAGAGAGAGAGAGAGAGAGAGAATAAGAGAACAAGTTTTTATTCCTTAATGAGAAAATCCACCCTGAATGACCTACATATTAATCTTCATAATTAACATGTGATTGTTAACATTAATACATACTCTATTTTCACTCTGTTCAACTACCTGCAGTTAGTGATGCAGTGTGATTTAACCCTCGATTCATCTCTACATAAGAGAGCGATGCAGCGGTGCTTTAGTCCTTTAGTCTGTCCAGCCCTCTCACCTCGACATCTGTACACTCTGCTCAAACAGATCCGCTTGCAAAGCTTCAACTTTCATGCTAATACCGCCATCAATCGGTGGTCATATCATAGATTTCTAATTACCCAAGCATTATATTGCTGCATTGCATTCTGGGACGTTGAGTTCAGTGCTTGCATCAACATCTTCACTGCTTCTGTGCTGTATTATTTCTGGGCTGGTTAATGATTCCAGATTTATAAATATGTTCTGCTTTGAACCTGGGGAAACCATCCATTGTACGGTTCTACAGAGAACCTTTAAATGTCCCCTCAGATGACAAAGCAAGGCACCTTTTGGAGTGATAGATGGAACTTTGTTTTGTCCTACGAGTGTTTGCGTGTTAAGTTATGGGCTGTTGTCAGAATGCAGTGATGTATTTGCAGGGTGACAACGGAGACATTTTTTCCACCAGTGTGTCTATTGTTCTTTATCCCTACAGCTGCCTTGAACTGTACACTAATAGAACTGGGACAAAAATGGAAACTGGATGCCAGCCAAAGGCACTGTGGGACGGTTTCATTGAAAAAAGCTAAAGCCTTGCATAAGCAGAAGAGGTTTTAATAGCGAATATCTGTTGATTAGCTAGTGCAGGGGTTAAAAAGAGAGAGAGAGAGAGAGAGAGAGAGAGAGAGAGAGTAAAAAAGGACAAGCCAACACAGATGTTATTGCTAGCGCCACTCAGAAAATAAAGGGAACTAAACTGTACTATCAAGCGTACAACTTTTGTACCATGTAGTGTCTTTTACCTGCATGTAATGTACCTTTAAGGCTTTACTCTTTACTCTAAAAGGTTCAAGTATGAACTGTAAATCTTTCTAAAATATGCACTTTATCCATATTTACAGGTGAAATACACATTAAAGGTACAGAAGATAAGGAGAACCACCCCAGTGACAAGGGTTCAAGGGTTGAAACTTTTGCCAGAACTATAACCATTTCAAAGACTCAAAGAAAGCCAAGCATAAACTCAATGCTGTTACGTTGGGTGGATATGTGTTATATATCTCTAGTAATGAGTAGTGAATGCTTTTATATAAATGACATATGAGTTCATAAAGATGCCAAGATTACAACATTATACACCAATCAGCCATAACATTAAAATCACCTGATTAATATTGTGTAGTTCCCCCTGGTGCCACCAAACCAGCTCTGACCTGTTGAGGCATGGACTCCATGAGACCACTGAAGGTGTGCTGTGGTATCTGGCACTAAGACACTAGCAGCATATCCTTTAGGTCCTGTAGGTTGTGAGGTGGGGCTTCCATGGTTCGGACTTTTTTTGTCCAGCACATCCTGCATATGCTTGATAGGATTGAGATCTGGGGAATTTGGAGGCCAAGTCAACACCTTGAACCCTTTGTCATGTTCCTCAAACCATTCCTGAACAATTTTTGCAGTGTGGCAAGGGGGCATTATCCTGCTGAAAGAGGCCACTGCCATTAGGGAATACCGTTGGCATAAAGGGGTGTACCTGGTCTGCAACAATGATTAAGTATGTGGCACGTGTCAAAGTAACATCCAAATAAATGTCAGGACCCAAGGTTTCCTAGCAGAATATTGCCCAGAGCATGATACTCTGCCTGCTTGCCTTCTTCCCATAATGCATCTTAGTGCCATCTCTTCCCCAGATAAGTGACAAAAAACATACCCGGCTGTCCATGTGTTGTAAAAGAATACGTGGATCATCAGACCAGGCCACCTTCTTCCATTGCTCCATGGTCCAGTTCTGATGTTCACGTGCCCATTGTAGGAGCTTTCGGTGGTGGACAGGGGTCAGCATGGGCACTCTGACCGGTCTGCAGCTATGCAGCCCCATATGCAACAAGCATTGTGTTCTGACACCTTTCTATCACAGCTAGCATTAACTTTTTCAGCAATTTGTGCTACAGTAGCTCTTCTGTGGGACTGGACCAGACAGGTTAGCTTTCACTCCCCACATGCATCAATGAGCCGTGAGTGCCCATGATCCTGTCGCCGATTCACTGGTTGTCCTTCCTTGGACCACTGTTGGCAGGTACTAACCACTGCATACCGGGAACACCCCACAAGTCCTGCCATTTTAGAGATGCTCTGACCCAGTCGTCTAGCCTTCACAATTTGGCCCTTGTCAAAGTCACTCAGATCCTTACGCTTGCCCATTTTTCCTGCTTCCAACACATCAACTTCAAGAACTGACTGTGAACCTGCTGCCTAATATATCTCAACCCTTGACAGGTGCCATTGTAAGGAGATGATCAATGTTATTCGCTTCACCTGTCAGTGCTTTTAATGTTATGGCTGATCAGTGCATACATACATACATACATACATATGTATGTATGTATGTGACATGTAAGTGACAGAGAGTGGGAGAGAGACAGACAGATGGATATAAGGAGAGACAGCAAGAGGCAGAGAGAGAGAGAGAGAGAGAGAGAGAGAGAGAGATAATATTCATAATAAAAGAAAAGACAGGAGACCTCCTGAGACCTCTGCTGTTTCCAATTATTCATCCAATAATAATAATAATAATAATAATAATAAATATGAGATATGTATAGACAGAGAGAGAGACAGACAGAGAAGTAAATGACAGTAAATACTGTGTAATAATGTTTAATATTTAAGATATATTTAGGATTATAACTATTATTTGGATGTGTGTGTGTGTGTGTGTGTGTGTGTGTGTGTGTGTGTGTGTGTGTGTGTCCTGCAGCACAGTAGAAATGACACACGAGTTACCCAGGAACAGGTTGATCATGACTTCTTGCTCCTCCGCGGTTTCACTGCAGATGAGAAGGTAAAGAGTGACGGCGAGCCACGGCGCTGCGTGTCCGGTAAACTCCACCAGCTTCACCAGCGGCCTCATGCCGCCCAGAGGAGCCTCCTTCCCGGCGCACAGCGCCATCCTCCTGGAGAGCCACACGTCCACAGCCAGCAGAGAGCGCAGCGCCACGGCGGGGAGAGACTGACTCGGGCGCGCGGGCAACGCGAGCGCCGGTGGCGGCGCAGACGCAGCGCACGTGATGCAGGAGGCCCGTCGGCGTGACACAGGGTCCTGCACGCGGGACCGGGCGGGAGAGAAGGATGAGGAGGAAGAGGAGGAAGAGGAGGCAGGCAGCTCGAGCCGTCCGTTACCTGCCACCGCTACACCGCTGTTCCTGCGCGCGTTAGGAGACGGCATGGCGAGACTGAAGCCCAAAGCTCCGGTTAGTCCTCCGGCTAGTCCCCCTTCCTCACGTCCATGCAGACTAAACTTTCTTTTTCCTTTACTTTTTCTTTTTTAAACTCACCTGGGCTATTTATAATCTGCTGTGTGTGCGCGTGACGAGCTGCAAGCTCAGAGAGTCGCGTGACCAGGTGAAGCCTCTATATATATATATATATATATATATATATATATATATATATATATATATAAATAAAAACACACACACATAAACACACACAATAAAAACACTCAATTTGTTTTTTGCAGCTACACAAAAAAAAACTGTAGTGCAGCTGTTGCTCTGCACAATGTTTTGGCACCCCTCCATCAATGGGAACGGACCACTGCTGAGCAGACGGTGTATCTTCTCAATACAGCAGTGACATGATACACTGTAAAACATTCACTGTAAAATTAACAGTAATTTACATTTACAGTTAACAACTGTACAGCTTATTCCTGCTGTCTTTACGGTGTAATACTGTATGTCTCCAGAAATATACTGTAAATGTTGCATGTACAATGCTTGTAAGTATAATTATAGTGTAAAGTAAAACATGATCCAGGGCATTTGTTCATTTGGCTGATGCAGGAAACAACTGAGCAGAAGGTTAAGGGTCTTGTTCAAGGACCCAACCATGGCAGCTTGGTTGTGCTGGGATTTAAACACACAACCTTCTGATGCGTAACTCGATGCCTTAACCACTGAGCCACCTCAACCCACTCGACTAGCATATAGAGTTAACCTCAAAGCCAACACAAGGAGAATTTTCACCATTCTCACCCCAACCAGAACAAACAAATCAATCAATCAATCAATCAATCAATCAATCAATCAATAAAATGTTCGATATCCCATTATGCATTGCATTTTCTGGTATTTTACTGTAAACCAATGCACTTGTCTAATCGTGTACAGTACAATCGTGTAATATAATAAACCAGCATTTCGCTGTAAAATAAACGCTGTAACTTTCCAGCAGTGTTTTACAGTGAGTCAGTGAGTGGATCCGCGAGGTACGGCTGGTATAAATGTGTTAGCAAGGCTAATCCCTCACTGTCTTTCAAAGATAAAAAGACATCAGTATAAGGCTTGGTTTTTATGGCATCAGTTTATTTGCTGTTAACTGGATTATTTTTTTTTATTTTTGTGGAACCGAGCGTTGAAAGCACCACCAACGATCATAAGAAAACCATACAGAATGGTATGAAGAAACAAGAAGGGACACTGGGGCTGATTTCTTTCTAGCACAGACTGTAGATTCCTGCAGAATATCAGTGCCAGCCGTGGCAGGTGATTACACAGAGTGACACGCCCACTAGATCTAGATCTGATCTCCGTTTGCGCTGATATTTTTTCACGCATGTTCATAATACATCATCAGCCACGATTAAGAAGATGCACGTGAAATACAGTCCCGGGTGTAAATAAACGTGAACGAGGTGGACTATTTACTCTAGAAAACTTAAAATAGAGAGAGTAAACACACGTAGCCTAATCAAGCTGTCTATCCGTCTTTAAGTGTGTGTGTGTGTGTAATGTAATGTGAAGGAGTCTCCAGTGTCAGAGGGTTGGAACACTCAGAGCTGGAGCTGTAACTGTAAAATTTCAGACGTCTTCAGGACAGAGGAGCTTACACTTTGTGGTTTCTCTGTAACATGAAAAGCTGTGTTTTTTTTCTTAGCAACTTCAAGAGAGAGAGAAAAGAGAGTCTGGTGAGGGAACGCCTGGTTATAGCTGCTACATCATAAGTAACAGCAACTAACTTGTTTCACTGATGTGCCACAGCATGAAATGTAACTATAAATGGATAAAAAGTACGACATGTCGTTGTTGTATTTGAACGTAATCCTTGGCAAATTCATCTTGGTAGATGTTACATACCTATAAATGTAACAGATATTGAAAAAGGAACAAGGATACAGAAATATACTATATGGCCGAAAGTTTGTGTACCCCAGCCATCAGAACCGCATGTGCTTCTTGAACATCTCATTCCAGATGAATCCCCTCTTTACGGTTATAATAAGCTCCACTTTTCTGAGAAGGCTTTCCACTAGATTTTGGAGCGTGGCTGTGGGGGTTTGTGATCGTTCAGCTATACGAGAGCATTAGTTAGAGCATGAGTGAAGATTTCTGGTAATAAATTCATTGTTTAATGTGAACATATCGCTGCTTGTGACATTAATATCCATGTTCACAGGAAGGGAAACCTGCTAGAACCACACTAGTTATCATGGAGGAGACCTTTTACACCACATGGCCAAAAGTTTATGTACCCCTGACAAGCACACATCTCATTCCAGATGTCGTCTTCCTTTGTTGTTATAATATCCTCCACTCTTCTGGGAAGGCTTTCCACTAGATTTTGGAGTGTGGCTGTGGGGATTTGAGCATTAGTGAGGTCAGGCGCTGATGTTGGTGAGGAGGTCTGGGGTGCAGTCGGTGTTCCAGTTCATCCCAAAGGT
>JAKKZJ010000004.1:3180666-3191658 GCA_033441845.1 Pangasius mekongensis
GTCTTACTACGACTGACTTTCATTCCTCTTCTCTCCAGCGCAAACCTCCACCTCTCCAGGTCTTCCTCCACCTGCTCCCTGCTCTCACTACAGAGAGATTATTTTTTATTCTAATCTCTCTCTATCTCGTTGTTTAAGGTGTTTGTGATCGGTCCGGATAAAAAGTTGAAGCTCTCACTCCTCTACCCGGCCACTACGGGCCGGAACTTTAGCGAGATTCTACGGGTGATTGATTCCTTGCAGTTAACAGCGCACCACCGTGTGGCTACGCCTGCAGACTGGAAGGTGAGAGTGAGAAGGTTAGACCACTGCGCTGCTGAATCCTGGATTCTGATTGGTCAGGAGGTGCTGATTCGTTTCCTAGAACAGCAGCTCTGACAGTAGTGCAGCTGCAGATTACAGATGTATATTAACGCACTCGTTTTAATGCTTTATCGTTTCTATAGTAACAGCTCATTGGTGTTGCATGTTAAAGTGCTGTGTAAGGAGATGTTTATTTAACATTTATAGAAGGAGTCTCCAGTGTCAGTGCTTTGGAACAGTCAGTGGAAACTTTTCTGGACCAAAGAGTTTAAACTTTGGGTGTTTTTTTTAATCGTTTTTATCGAGAGACGACTATTTTTATGTGCGAGCTAAAAGGTTTTTGAGAACGGTGACTAACTTGTCTTGGCAGATGCCCACAACATTACTCGTAACTATAAACGGATAAAAAAGTAAAATATGTCATTCTTTAATGAATAAAAACAGATTGCTGTGGTATAAGAGGAATAAAACACTACAGAATATGCAGTTACAGTTAAATAATGAACTTTCGGGTGATAACAGTGACTCCGCTTCGTCACACCACCACAACAACATGACACAGAGTGTTTTATTCCTTACTTAAATACCAAGTGCCATGATATACCTTTTACTTTGCCCTTAGTGTTGTATCATTTTGTTGATTTTACATATTTCATGCTGCTATGATGCAACAATGTTGATCTCGCCTGTTATCATCTGTCTTTCCAATAGCCGGGGGACCGGGTCATGGTTCCACCTAACATCCCCGAGGAAGAAGCCAAGAGCCTGTTCCCTGCTGGAGTCTACACAAAAGAGCTTCCATCTGGGAAGAAGTACCTGCGCTACACACCACAACCGTGAAGCAGGTCAAACCTTGGACAAACCCAAACCCCCCCCCTCAGAGGACCACAGAACCAGACAAGACTGAGAGACCAAACGGAAACTGATAAAATACACAAACGTACAACACACTGGTTGAGCCCGAGTGATTACGAAGCTGCATTCGTGACTTGTCATGTTTAGGTTAAGTTTGCGGTAGTTTCTGGATCGAGCTCAAGCTACAATAACCTGTTTAACTTGCGAACTAATGAACGGAGATGACACAGAGTACTGACTAATCACCAGCGAGATACTTACGAGCACTTCGACCTACATAAAGTCAACGTGAAACAGAAAGCATATTGGCTTGAGACGTGCCGTTATACAGTGGAGTGCAAAAGTTTACATACCCTTACGACATGAAGCCGAAGAAATGTAATGTACATTTTGTGTAATGTACTACAACCTCACATTCAGTTTAAAGGTTTTATGTTTGTCGTTTTTGGAGTATATCTGTATGCACTGCCAGTTTTTTGTTGTTGTTGCCTTTTTAGCATTTTATTACAGTTTACTCACAAGTAGCAATCAAATATGGAAAAAAAAATGAAAAATCCCTAAATCTTTGTATTAAAAGATTTCATCATCCACTCTCAGATTGTAACAGGACTAGCTAATACAGCTAAGCTAAGCTAGCTAAGACAAATATATTTTTGTGCTACAACTGCTCACAGTGATCCGAATTGACCTTCTCCATTAAAACAGAGCTACATACATTTCTCACTTCTCCTATACTTATTTTCTAAATTACATGTTCTAATTACAAAGGATTTAAATTTAAATCAATAATGTTAATGGTGATGCTCACAGGATGCCATGCTCACAGGATGGGAGGGGCATACTCTCCCTCCCCTGTCAATCACAGCAACACTAGCCAATCGTGGGCGTCTGTGAGCTCATGTATGTGGAAGAGGGCAGATAGCGCTTTCTTCTGAATGTGTTACGCACAAGCAGCACTTAGAAAAGATGTCTGGATTCACCTGTCTCTGTGTCTCTGAGGAAGCGTGTGCTAGCCTTTACCCTCCCCGTGTAGTAGCTGTAGTATGATAGAGGACAGCTGACTCGTGGGCGGGAATTGGCCAAGACTAAATTAAAGAAAAAATGAGGGAAAAATCTAAAAAGGTTAATACAGCATGTTCGAACTTTGGACTTGCAGTGTAGCCTATATATTTTATTTATAAAATTATATATATAAAATTTAAACCTTATGTGAGAGGCAAACCTTTGTCCTTAACTTCCTCCATGTGCGCGTTTAGAGATGGGCAGAAGTATTTCAACTTTAAAGAAAGATAACACAAAAAAAAACAACAATTTTCAGCTATATATATTCACTTTTAAGTGATTCCTGATGAATCGTAGAGAATATAAACAGGAACGTGAATTGACGAGGTTAAAAAAACGTCAGTTTGTGTCGTAAGTGCGAACTTTTTCAAGGCTTGTGACACCTTCTGGGTCGCCGTGCACTCATACCATGTACTGTGGGTTGTTTCTTTGTAAGAAAACCACCAACACAGGAAATAAACACACATACTAGTAAAGTTGTTGCTTCCTTTAACAAGTTGGAACGAGTGTCCTTTAAACCTGCGACGTTAATGAGCTCATATTTAAAGAAGAACGACAGAGTCATCGTTGCGCTCGTGTTCTCGTTTTAATTATTACAAACGCTTGATTCTCTTTTTTTTCATTTCTGTGTACATCTTTAAATATCAGTCAGTATTAAAACATACTTGTATTCATTTTAATTATTACAAATCTTAAAGTACCGTGCTTAAATCGTAAGTAGTGCATGGGTAAAGCGTAGTATAAATGCGAATTTCTGTTCTTCAGGATGACTTTGGAAACAAACGCAAATGTAGAAATTACAAATGGCACTGGTATGTCAAGCAGAAAATTAAATTCAAATTACAATAATTAAAATAAAAATGAAAATAGGCTCCTGAGAGGATGTGAGTGTGGATCAGTACTCTGTAGGGAAGTGTGTGAAGATGTGTACGGTGTTGCGTCATTGCTCAAAATTTCCATCACTGTGTTTGAAACAGATCGCTTACTCAGCTTTTTGGTGGATTCACTGAGGCCTTTACAGAATACTGGATGGCTTTGTGGCTTTGAGCCTGTTAGATTAGACACACACACACACACACACACACACACAGACACACACACCACACAACTCAACACACACACCTCTCTGCTTCCGTCAGCATTATTCACCACGCTGAGAGCTGAGCTTGCAGGAATTATTTAACTAAACATCTTCACCGATTATCAAACATCGCGATCTGACCGTCGTCACGATACAAATTCGGGCTTCTAACACGTGAGGGTTTCGTGCTCGAGAGGAGAATCGAGCAGCAGCAGGAAACTGTAGCTCGCTGTTCACCAGGCCGGACTTTCACTTCCTGAGAGGAGAGAGCGCGTCATTGGGGCAGTCGCTCATCAGCGCTGCGTACTCTCTCTGATGGGCGAAGAGCCGCAGGAAGACGGCGTACTTCTTCCTGTAAAAGCTGAAACACACTCTCATCAGTTAGTTTTCAGAATTGTAGAAAGTAGAAAAAAAACTTTTTTTTGTGATCCGTGTGGGGAATGAAACACTCCGTGTCATGCTGTTACAGGAAAATAAATCAGCAATGGTCTGGAGTGATGAGCAGTGACGGAGTAACAGTAAATGTGACACCAAAATGTTTTATTCCTCTTATACCACAGTTTTAAATATTTAATTGATTAATGAATGACACATCATCCTTTTTATCCATTTATAGTTATGTTTCATGTTGTGCAAGCTAGTTCCTGTTCTCAGCTATAAACGGTCGTTGCCTCACCAGCCTCTCTTTCTCTCTCTCTGTTTCGAAGGTAATAAGAAAAAAAAAACAAAAAAAACAAAAAACGCAGCTTGTCATGTTACCGAGAAACATTTCGGTGAGTTAGAGCTTTACCTCAGACTGTTACACAGCGCTGACACTGGAGACTCCTTCCATAAATGTTACATAAACATCTCCTTACAGAAAACCTGACCTTATATAAATGATTTTCCTCTGTTGTTGTTGTTGTTTTTTAAGTCTGTTTACTTTTAGGCTTAGTTTATGTGGTGTGTCGGCTATACAAGCAAACGTAAAATATTTGTTACCATAGAAACGATAACGTATTGAATGAGTCCATTAATATAAACCTGTGATTCGCAGCTGCACTACTGTACAGAGCTGCTGTTACAGAAAACTAATCAACACCTTCTGACCAATCAGGATGCAGAATCCAAAACATCGACAGTGCTGTGGTGTGGAAAAATGATAAACAGTCAAAGCAGACTTTTGGGTGGCCACGGCGGAGGCATATCAACGATTCCATGTTTTTCGTTATAAAATCTGTTTACTATTACCCTTAGAGTGTGTACACTGTCCACAACAGAAGTCCACGTGCGAGCTGTTACTATAGAAACGATAACACATTAACACGCCACAGGTAATCGGAGTGTTTTACTGAGAGGTGTGAAAACCACAGCCGTGTTTTCTGAATGAAAATCATTTATCGAGGATAAATTAACACACAGGGTGAGAAAACAGCCACGTTTTAGACTGATACAACCCGGGTGGTGGTAAAGATACACGGGCTCCTGAGTGGCGATCGGGACATCACGAGTTCGAATCCCAACAACGCCGTAGCAACCTGTGGCCAAGGGAGTCAAACTGGCCATGCTGTCTGGGTGGGAGGGGCATATACTCTCTCCCCTGTCAATCAGAGCAACACTAACCAGGGGTGGTTTTCCTAAAACATTCGTAATGCTACGTACATCATTATCTCATTTGTTAGAACCTACATTAATTAACTTGGGTTTCCCGAAACCCTTCGTAAGTGACGTAGTACGTAAACATTTTAGTTTGTCAGCTAACGAGTGACCTGACGCATTCGTTATTCACGAAGTACTCTGTTACGTTGTTCATTACAACATGTTTGAATTCATAAGTGTTTCCCAAAATCGCTCGTAACGAACGTAGTACGTAAACTAGTTTGTAAATTAACGAGTAAGTACTTAGTTATCTTGTTTGTTAGGACGTTCTTTAATTTACGATTCTTTCCGGAGATCCTTCGCAACTCGTGTGGCATGTAAAATCTTTCGTAACGGGTAACCCGACCTATTTGTTATTCGCTAAGTACCTTGTTATCGCATTTGTTAGAACGTTCTTTAATTAATGAATGTTTCCTGAAAACCTTCGTAACTAATGTACTACGTAAACATGTTCCTAAATTACCAAGTAACCTGACTCATTGGTTATTCACTAAGAACTTTGTTATACTGTATGTTGGAACGTTAAACGAGTGTTTTCCCAAAACTCTCTGTAATTAATGTAGTACATAAACTCGTTTGTAAATAACGTTTGTTACGCTTGTAAATAATAAGCATTGAGTAATAAATTGAGTAACCTGACCCATTTGTTATTCACTACTTTGTTATCTTGTGTTAGAATTTTCTTTAATAAATAATAATTTATTATTATTAAATTATTTAAATTATTTCGTAACTAACAGAATTTTTATTCATTTTAAATTGTTATTATTTTGTCTTCTGGGAAACATGTAAATATCTTATGCAGCTTTTGAAGGGCGGTACTAATGAAAAAAAATCTAAGATCTTTATACAATATAATAATTTACACCAACCATCCTGTTCAAAAGTTTACACCCCCCTGGCTGTTAATGTATCATGTTGCCTTCTTGAGCGTCAGTGAGTGTTTGCACCTTTTGTAATAGTTGTGTTCGAGTCCCTCAGTTGTCCTCAGTGTGAAAAGATGGATCTCAGCATCATATAGCTGCTGCTGGAAAGGGGTCAGATATGCAGAAGATGCTGGAAAAGCAAAGAATGTGCAGGACCTGGAGGATTTTTCTGAAGAACAGTTCATTCTGAATGAACTGCTCAGGACAAACAAGGGACTCATGAACGACTATCACAAAACATAAAAACAGGTGTTGATCATCCAGGTAACACACACACAGTATTAAGAATCAAGTGTATGGAAACTTTTGAACTGGTTCATTTGGGTAAATTCAGTTATTATTGTGTCTTGTGGACTAGATGTAAACATCTGTTATGTGAAATAGTTTATTCAGAGAAGTACTAAATAAAAAACTGCAATTTTTATGATTTTCTTTTTTTAATTATTAACATTTTGCAGATTCTGCAAGGCGTACGTAGACTTACGGCCACAACTGTACTGTATGCAGGAATTTTATTTTTACATCTGTCTACTTAGTGGGTTTATTTGTAAGATGCAAACCTTGTGTAGTTAGAAATAAATCAACATTTTGCTAATATGTAAAAAAAAATTAAGGTAAATTTATACTACAGTGCTGGTAAATTCTCGATTCTGATTGGTCAGAAAATGTGGATTAGTTAAGCAGCAGCTCTGACAGTAGTGCAGCTGCAAACCACAGGTTTAACGACTGGGAACAACTGCTGTAACATAAGTGATAACAGGAACTAATCTGTTTCACAGGCGTTAGACAGTGCTGTTCGCAATGTAACTGTTGGCAAATTGCTGCGGTATAAGAGGAATAAAACACAGTGAGATGTACTGTTATAGGAAAATAATCCACTTTAAGGTGGTAACAGTGACTCTGCTTCATCACACCACCCTGTCGCTGATTATTTTCCTATAACAGCATGACATCGAGTGTTTTATTCCTTACTTATGAAATCCAGAAGCACCTGTAAATTGTTGCTTCAGCAAAACCTCTGATCAAGGTATGGATAAAATCTGAATGCAATTAATGATTTTAATTTGACATCACAGATCTCTCACCTCTCAGCTACTCACCTCTCGAGCTCGAGGTTAGGTCGAACCACTTTTCCTATTTTGGCCATTTTCTCCATGGCTTCCTGAACAACACAGACACGTCTGATTTAGCTGAGAAGACACCTTGTTGTGCTCTTTTTTTCCCATCAGTAGGAGAAAAAAAAAAAACAAGACTTCAGCACAAATTTGCCCTTTCGCTGATCTTTCTGTAGATTTAGGACGTTGACCTAATGAAGGTTCTTGTGATGTGGGTAAGTGGTGTCTTCAGCACGGAGCAAACGCGTTCGATACCGCACGCCTGTCTAACACACCAACTTCGTTAATGTGCACTCAGCATACACTAAAGCACGTACATATCAGAGCCGTAGACGGAGTGCGCACTACTGAGGCCTCCTCCTGCCACATACGCTACAGAAAATAAGTGCTCTTCATAGGCACGCAGTCCATTTTTAAACTTTTGCTGTGTTAGGAAGCATAATGGAGGCTATTAAAAATATTATGAATATTTTTTTCATAGAAAATTATAAACTGTGACCTAGACTTTTACACTTAATAGTAGGTCAATAGTAACTTTTTCCTCAATGCAACCGAGTTCCTTTCTTGCTTAAGGCTGCATTCACACTAGGTGTCTGCTCTACAGGAAAAGCCCCGAGCAGAGCACTTTGTTTGCTGACACGGAAGAAAAAAAAAAAAAAAATCCTAGTTAGTACATATACAGCTATATTTAAAGAAATAAACCCTCGCTCGTCTGGGTGAATCCAGATAGTGGGATTATCTGGTATATCAGTTCACGTCAAACATCAGAATGGGGGGGGGGGGATCTCAGTCACTTGGATGACCATGGAACTAGTGTTCTCCTGGGAGTTTCACACACAACACAGAATGGTGCGAAAAACAAAAAACATCCAGGTCAGACTGCTTCGAACTGACAGGAAGACTATGGTAACTCCAATAAGCACTCTTTACACCCGTGCTGAGCAGAAAAGCATCTCACAGCACGTTAAACCTTGAGATAGATGGGCTATAGCAGCAAAAGAACACACCGAGGTCAAATCCTGTCATCCAGGAACAGGAGTTCTGATGCTTCAGTGGGTACAGACTCCCGCAGATTGCACAGCTGAAGGTTGGATATGAAGATATCCAGGTGGATATCCACTGATTGGACAGTGAGTGTATATTAGAAGTGATTGATGAGGATGAGGATGAGGATGATGATGATGTTGATGATGATGATGACGACGACAATGCACTTTGGAGAAATACAACAAGTTCTTCGCTGTAACTGTACCTGAATGGAGGTGTAGTCCCGTGAGGCGCAGGCCCCCAGAACTGCAGCACCCACCAACACGGCCTCTCTCTCTGCAGGCAGGACGATCGGCAAACCTGCCCATCACACACAGAGAGAGAGAGAGAGAAAGAGAGAGAGAGAGAGAGAGGAACAGAGAGAGGAACAGTAAGAGAGAGAGAGACAGAAAGAAAGCGAGACAGAGAGAGAGCAAGACAGAGAGAGAGAGACAGACAGAGAAAGAGAAAGAGCAAAACAGAGAGAGGTACAGAGAGAGCGACAGACAGAGAAAGAGAGAGAGACAGACAGAGAGAGAGAGACAGAAAGTGAGTGACACAGAGACACATAGTGAGAGAGAGACAGAGAGAGAGACAGACAGAGAGAGATAGAGAGACAGACAGAGAGAGACAGAGAGACAGACAGAGAGAGAGACAGAAAGTGAGTGACACAGAGACACATAGTGAGAGAGAGATAGAGAGACAGACAGAGAGAGAGACAGAAAGTGAGTGACACAGAGACACATAGTGAGAAACAGAGAGAGACAGACAGAGAGGGACAGACAGAGAAAGAGAGAGAGACAAACAGAGAAAGAGAGACAGAGAAAGGAAGAGGAAGAGAGACAGAGAAAGAAAGAAAGCGAGAGAGAGACAGACAGAGAAAGAGAGACAGAGAGAGGAAGAGGAAGAGAGGGCGAGAGAGAATGAGAGACAGAGAAAGGAGGAGAGAGACAGACAGAGAGAGGGACAGACAGAGAGAGGGACAGAGACAGACAGAGAGAGGAAGAGAAAGAGCGAGAGAAAGAAAGAAAGAGAGAGACAGGGAGTGGAAGAAGAAGAGAGAGAGAGAGAGAATGAGAGACAGAGAAAGGAGGAGAGAGACAGGGACAGAGAGAGATGAAGGACATGAGAAGAAGCAGTTTTGTCACGTTCTGACCAATCGAAAGCCAGAGTTCGACAGCTCTGTGTGAGCTGACTTACCCGTGACGCTGGCGTGCGTCTGCACGAACAGAGGGTTCTTACTGAGCCCTCCACACAGGAACAAGGTAGTGATGTCATGTCCTGCTTCTCTCATCGCATCCAGGATGTGTCTGGTGCCAAGCTGTGACCACAATCACAAATCACACACCAAAAATAGCGAAAACGAAACAAATACAGCAGGCAGCGTGGGCTGTACTGGTGTTACTGGATCAGAATACAACTGCATTTCAACTCACAGCAACAGCCTGTAGAGTAGCGAGGTAAAGAAGAGCCAAGTCATCCAGCGTCGGAGACAAAGACAGTCCAGTAACCTGCACAGAGCGGGAAGAAGCTATTTCATCCATGCACTCTGCATGAACTGAATGAACAAATACAATAAATAATGTTAAAAAACTAATTTTATTACTATTATTACTAACAGTAGCAGCAATACATACATTACAAAGAAAAAAACATTTTTAACAAAAGTTAAACAGAACATCCATCATTAGCGCACTGCATAAAAAAATGTACAGTAAATAACTCGATATTTGTAAATGTATAACAGTAATAATGCTATTGTAAAATAATAAAAATGCATAAATAGTGTAAAAAAAAGAAACAAAAAAAAAAATCACAACCATACATACAAATAATAATCATTTAAATCACCAGATTTTAAAATCATAATTAAAAGATTATTATTATTATGAAAAACTATTATGTTAATAATAATAACTATTAATTTATTTTGTTTATATATATATAAAATATGTCTTATGTTTCAGTCTCTGTCACCACGTTTGATTAAACAACACATCAAAGTTTTTTGTTTTTTTTCGCTCCGCAGTTTTAAGCCGATGCTCACCATGCCCTTTAAGCTCTGGTCGGCGAGAGGAGACCGGTTGCCGTGGAAATCGGGCCACACGTGCAGGCCGGCGGTCAGTTCGTCCAGGTCCTTCAGGTCTTTGGCTATTTCCTCCAGATAGCCGTTCAGGAAAGAGTAAATATTCACTCCACTGAAAAGAAAAAAAAAAAAAAAATGTAACTATATACACTTTAGATGAAATCCTGGATGTGGGTCTGCGCCATATTATAATACGCATTGTGATATTTTACAAAGACGATCACTTTTCTAAGAAAATGAGTTTTATCTAGATATCCCAAGCGTGGACACTGTGTACGAGAAGCAGCCTTTACTTCAGCTAGTTAGCTTCATATTCATGTACAAATGATTACTTTGTTTTCCAAAAGAAGGAATTTCTTCTTGCTTGCGAAAAGAATCATTATTATTATTTATTTATTTATTTATTTATTTTTACAAACTCTCGGTTGACACCAAGACCGTATTTAGCGAGACCGACGCACAAGTCTAAGACAAGTCCAAGTCAAAACAGAAAACGTCTCGAGACCGGACTTGAGTCTTCGCACGTTTATTAAAAATATATATTTTGCGATAAATGAAGTAACTTCTGAAGGACAACGACATACCTTTTCTCTGCTCGCTCTTTTAACTGAGAGAAAGCAGCATGTCCTGTCACCACATGATCAATCTAGGGAAAAAAAACAGAAAACATATCTGTAATATACACCATACAGCCAAAAGTATGTGAACCCCTGATCATCACACCCAATGTGGTTCTTCCCTGAACTGTATCCACAAAGCCGGAAGCACACAGTTGTATAGAACGTCTCTGTGTGCTGTAGCTTACAGTTTCCCTTCACTGGAGCTAAGAGGCTCAAACCTGTTCCAGCATGACGATGCCCCTGTGCACAAAGCGAGCTCCATGAAGACATGGTGTGTGAA
>JAKKZJ010000004.1:3222639-3233937 GCA_033441845.1 Pangasius mekongensis
ACACCGATTATGAAAACAGTAGTGAATTCCCGTGGTAAATAAAAAGGTCTACATCTAACAGTCACAAATTCCACCAGTGATGAGCAGTAACTAAAAACTAGCACAGTTCTTGCACCATTCCGTGTTGATGTAAACACACAAGCCACCACCGCAAGCCTTACCGCACAGAGCTGTGTTTCTGTTGGCACGGAACTCTGTCGCTGAGCGACATCTCCGTGAATCAGCCATCGCCCATTTCTGTTTTTTGAAGTATGGAATATGCTAGTTTGTTTCTGCTTGCCTGTGTTTTGATCCCTGCAGTGGACTTTGATTACAAGTTTCGGATGTGCCCCCAGTAAAGTACTAAAAGTATGAGTTTACACACTTGTGTCCTGCGTCTGACCACACATTACGTCCTTGAGATGTATTTTACAGTTAAATGAGTCCTTGCTCCAAAATGTTTGTGAACCATTGCTGTAAACTAGGGCTGCAACTGATTATTGATTAATCTATCAATTATTTTTTAATTAATCGATTAGGTGGATGTGGAGGCAGGGGAGTGGTCGAGTGCCGGTTTGTAAATGGAGGGCGGAGACAGGAAAAGTGAATAGTAAGGATATACACCTGTGTGGGATTTTGCTAACGAGTGTTCTATGTTTTGATGCGCAGCAAGGATAAAGAGGAGAGGGACAAGTGCCACGAGAGATAGAGAGCCAAGCAGCACAGAGGTGAGTGGATAATTTGCTTCACGAAATAAAATCACAAAAGTGATGAAAATAGTAAACAAAAATAAAAAGCCCCTTTTGAGTTGTCCCAAGCCTGCCTCCTGTCTCCTCCTTATTTCCAAACCAACCTGTAAGAGTGTCACAGTAGATTATTTGTTTGAATATTGGCTAAATACCAGAATATTTATTTAAAAATATTTCTTTGCAGCTAACACTACTACAGAACTCTTAAGTAGGTTTAATTAAATAACAAGTTCCTAACTGAAGGACATTACTGACATGTATCAGATAATCTGTCACAGCATGAGAATATTATGAACTGTTTATAAATACCTGCTGACTGTCTCACTTATTGTGTATGTGCATGAGGTGGATCATTTTTGGTGTGTGGAATCAACTTCAAAGCTTAGGCCTTGACTCTTAGTTTTCAATGCCTAGCATTAGTGAATTGACTCTTTTTGGGACTGACTTTGATTTGAAGTGAAACCATTCATTTTTGACACCATAGATCATGTATACAAGATCCCTTACCTGCATGTTTCTTCAAAAAGATAATACCAAATGCAATCTACCCTGTAAAAATAATCAATTCTTCTCTTAGCACTGTACAATGTACCTAAATCTTTTAAACTAGTAGTTATCAAACCCCTAATTAAAAAACCCGACCTCAACATTATCGATTGTCCAACAATAGGCCAACATCAAACCTCTCCTTTATGTCCAAGATCCTAGAAGAGGTTATGCTCATACCTACATAGGTATAACATTCATGAAATGTATCAGTCAGGATTTAGGCCTCATCATAGAACAGAGACAGCGCTGGTTAAAGTGGTAAATTACCTACTACTGGCCTCTGATCAGGAATGTGACTCCTTACTTGTGTTGCATGACCTTCGTGCAGCTTTTGACACCACTGATCATGCTATTCTCCTCGATAGACTAGAAAATGTTGTTGGCATTAAGGAAACGGCCCTCTCCTGGCTCAGGTCTTATTTGACTGATCGTTATCAGTTTGTAGATACAAATGGTGACTTCTCTTTGTCAGAGTTTTGGTCCTTTTTTCTGTGTTTTTTTTTTGTTGTGTTATGTTTTTTTCCCCCACTAGATGTCACCCAGTCTTCTTTGTTGTAATTGGTTTCATTGGTTTCACCTGTGTCTTGTTCCTGTTCTGTGTATTTAAGCCGTCCCTTTCGGCATTCATGACCAGACTGTGCAACAGTTTCTTCCCCCATGCCATCAGACTCCTCAATACTCAGAAACTCGACTGAAAGAACACACACACATACACACTCATACACAAATGTACATCCTCCACTTTGCAGTTTTTTGCCCATTCCCGCATTACATTATGCTGCTACAAATATTTATTATGCTATATGTATCTTATACTCTCATATAGTCTATACTGCTACTTCTTATGTTTACACCCTTCAGCAGCTTATATTGTACTCTTTTTGCACTGTTGTTTCTAATAGAACTGTGTACTGGTCGGCGTTGCACTGGGACTTACTGTGCCCATTGTCTATGCCAGTAGTCATTGCACTTGTGCTGTCTGCACATATTTGCACTTGTGCACTTTATGTATAAATTTATGTAGTCCCTTGTAGTTCTGTGTTGTTCTGTGTTTGTCTTATGTAGCACCTTGGTCCTGGAGGAACGTTGTTTCATTTCACTGTGTACTAACTGGCTGTATATGGTTGAAATGACAATAAACGTCTCCAGGTTACATATGTAACCATGGTTCCCCGAGGGAACAAGACGCTGCGTCGAAACGCTATGGGAATGCCTTTAGCGTGACCTCGCTCTGAATCACATGTGTAATCAGTCCAATGGATGGGCGAGATGTCACGGGCGGGGTGACGTAGCGACCAGGAAGCTTAAAAGCACGCGTGGTGGATACAGTGGCAGCTTTGAGAATGAAGCAGGCACTCGCAGGGATGCCGGAAGTATGGCCCTGAGATCTGCATCGAAACGCTATGGGAACGAGTATGCCCATGCCACCAGACTTACAAATCCCTGCCCAGTGTGGAAGAGCACAGCTAGGGCAAGAGAACAAAAGAGCCCAGAGTGGCTTGCATGTCGAGGCCATAGAACCCAACGAAAGTCAGGGGCACAGACCAACCCGCAGCATTGCAGATGTCCTGCATAGGGACACCTGCCAGAAAGGCCTTGGAGGCCGCCACACTTCTAGTGGAGTGAGCTTTGACTCCCAAGGGCGAGGGGAGATCAGAGGACTCATAGGCCAGACAGATGGCATCCACGATCCACCGGGCAGCTCTGAGGATGTATGCTTGCACTGGACACATACAGTAAAGCCTCTGCTGGTCAGACTCCCGAAAGGGAGGAGGACAGAAGGCCTGGAGTACGACAGGCCGTGGGGTAGAGGAGTCACACCCACAGCCTCCACAACTCCAGGTGGGGGTGGAAGCCAGCCTGTAAGAGGAGGTCCCTCCAGACGGGGATCTCCCATGGAGAGCCGTCGAGAAGGGAAATCAGGTGTCCAGGGATGTAAACTGCTCTCAGCGAGAGGCGTTCCCCCTGGGACCACACAAGGATCTGGTGTGCCAGCCTCTAAAGGGGGCACGAATGCAGACCTCCCTGGTGGTTGATGTAAGAGACCACCGCTGTGTTGTCGGTGCGCACCAACACGTGGCGATCTCTTAGATCCGGGAGAAAGTGATTCAATGCTAGTAACACGGCCAGCATCTCCAGGCAGTTGATGTGCCAGGTGAGATAGCGGCCGCTCTACAGACCGCGGGCTGAGTGGCCTCTCATGACCGCTCCCCATCCAGTGAGAGATGCATCTGTTGCTAGCGTTACGCAGTGACAAGGCGCTCCAAGCACCGGGCCCTGGGACAAGAACCAAGGTTTCCTCCACATGTCTAAGAAAAAAAAACAAGAAAAAAAGAAACAAGCCCTCGCTCTTGCCTTGGGGCTTGAGGGGAGAGCCCGTGAAACGGCGATGGAAATACCTGCGGAGGATTTAGACAGTGATAACGGTATGGCAACGCTGATGGCTAAGCTGGACGATGTGTTCCTAAAAGAGGAAGAGGATTGTGCAAATGAAGCCTATTCTTACTTTGATGGCATAACGAAGAATAGTTCAGTTTCCATGGCGGACTACATAATTGATTTCGAACAGCGATACAATCGCATGAAAAGGTATAATATGACGCTTCCTGACGCTGTGCTGGCTTTTAAGTTACTGGATACGGCTTGCCTCGGCGAAAAAAATAGACAGTTAGCACTGACGGCCTGCACCGAGTTGAAGTTTTCATCCATGAAGTCGGCTTTAAAATGGATTTTTGGAGGAAAAACGACAGGAATAAAAGTGAACCAGGACGTGGCGTTTTTCATGGAACAAAGATCACAAGGAAGATGAAAACGGAACGCAATGTTACAAAGTGGACAACTAAAGCAGCCATTACCAGGGACTAATCCACTGGATAAATACGGTAAGAGATCCAGATGCGCTATTTGTCAGTGCACATTTCATTGGGCTAAAGACTGTCCACACAAGAAAACTGAACAAGTAAGAATAACTGAAGATGTAAATGTTGAGGAATGTAACGTCACATTGTTTACAAAGGTCTCCATGTCAGATGCAGAGATATTTATGACTGAATCATTGGGATCAGCGATTATTGACACTGCTTGTACCCATACTGTGTGTGGGGAGAAATGGTTGGAAAACTATACTGATGACCTTACTCAAGATCAAGTGAATCAGTTGATGCAAACAGAAAGTCCCAGTTGCAGACCATTTCGGTTCGGAGATGGGAATTTGGAATACTCCACAAGAAATGTGAAACTGCCAGCTAAAATAGGACTGACAAAATGCCTAATTGAAACAGAAGTTGTCAAGGTTGACATTCCACTCCTGCTGAGGTAAACGTCACTGAAGAAAGCAGGGACCATTTTGGACATGGAAAAGGACAGTGCAGTGATGTTCAAACAATCCATTCCACTTGAATTTACTAGTTCGGGACATTACTGTGTCGATATCAGAGACAAAGACACTAAGAAAGATCAAACTGAAGAGGAAATCCTAACAGTGACAGAAAATATGTCTCCAGATGAGAAACGCAAAGTCCTTCTGAAGCTCCATAAACAGTTTGGTCATGCGTCGGCAGACAGGCTACAGAGGCTCATTCACAGTTCAGGAAATAAGGACAAAGAATGCTTTACTATTCTTCAACAAATAGTATATGACTGTGAAATATGTCAGAAGTACAAAAGGACAAAGCCAAGGCCTGCTGTGGGGTTTCCCATGGCTTCAGAATATAACGAGACAGTGGCGGTGGATCTGCACGAGTTAGAACCAGGTGTGTGGTAACTTCACATCATCGACCATTTCACACGTTTCAGCGCCGGAAAACAAAGAAGTCATCTGAAATTGTCAACTCCTTCATTCACACTTGGATTAGTGTCCATGGTACCCCCCAGAGGCTGTACAGTGATAATGGAGGGGAATTCAACAACCAAGAGATCAGAGACATGGCTGAAAACTTTAACATCGAGATAAGAACAACAGCAGGATACAGTCCCTGGAGCAACGGTCTACTTGAAAGACATAATTGTAACAGACTTTATTTGATTCTGTTATGTTGCACTAATTCTGGATTTACTGGCGCTCATTATATGTGTGTGTGTGTAATGCATTTTCCCCTCGGGGCTTGCCGTAGATAGGCAATGGGCATGTGCACTTGTCCACTCTAGAGTGTCGCGGGTTTTTGGAGTTTTGTCTGGTCTGTGTCGGAGAATAAAAAGTTAAGAAGTGTTCATACGTTCTCGTTTATTGTTTTCTTATCCATAAATGTTTAGGCGGACCCTGCACGAACGGTCACATTGGTGGCAGCGGTTTTGTTTTATTTGCGTTTAGGTGGTTCAGTGTTACGGCAGATGTTTAACTAGTTAGTTTATAGTCAAAAGTTCTTAGTGGAGTTAGCGCGCGCGGGTTCAACGTGGCGCGGCCATCATGTGGTGTAAAGGATGATTGGATGACAAGGACAAGTGACAAGGATGATTTATATTCAAGACGGGACCGCGACAAGATTAACAGACACGTGAGAATTGAGTTACAGCCGCCGTTCTCCGGTGACGAGAAGCAGAGCTTTCTGTGTTGGGCACGGCAGTTCGAGGTCGCGGTCAGAGCGCTCACAGAGGGAGATGGCGCTGCGTCCTATAATTATGAACTGGCGCGGATTCTACCGACGAGGCTGAGCAACGCAGCATTTCTTTTGTGGGACAGCCTTCCTCATACTGTTCAGGCTGATTATTCAGCGGCTAAAGAAAGACTCAAGGAGGCTTTTGGTCAGCGGCAGTTTATGGATCGCTTCAGAGCCAGCCTATCAGCCCGCGCTCGTGCTCCGCGGGAAAGTTTGGAGGTGTATGCGGCGGAGATCAGCAGGCTAGTGGACGAGGCTTTTCCTGAATACGGCGACAGAGCCCAAGGGGAAGAAAAATTTCGCCGTTTCCTTGCTGGTTTGGATCCTGTGCTCAGAGCTAAATGCCATGAACAAGGAGCGACGGATTTGGAGGAGGATGTGATAATTGCGGGTCGATGTGAGAATGCTAGAGATGCAATAAAGACTGATTACATGACTGGTAATGTTGCGGGAAGTAATAATGATGGAGGAGCTGTGGCTGCTGTTTATTCTGTGACTGATAATGGCAGACTTTATAGGGCTGTGGATCGATTGACAGAGGAAATTAGGGATATGAGAATGGAATTGAGGCGCTTGGGTGATGAAAACCAGAAACTGAAAGCCAGAGTGAGCCCTAGAGCAATGGACGAGTGGGATGGAGGCCGCTCTCAGTCTTATGGAATGTGCCAGTGTGTCTGCGGGGGTCGCGGATGTCAGTCACGTGTCTTTGGTAGCACTCGGAGAGGCCGCTCACCTGAGAAGAAATTGTTCCAGCACCATGATGGGCGTACATCAGGTATGGATGTGTGTAGTTATGAAAACTCACACTCTCCTTTGTCCTCAGCGAGACGCAGCCCCAGCCCCGGTCCTATGAGGATGATTCGAGAAAGCGAGGAGTACATTTCATGTCACCTAGCAGAGCGGAGCGCCGCTACCAGTCGGAAAACTGACTGTAGCTGATGTTGCGGCCCAAACACCAGCTATATCGCCTCTGGGCCTTCAGATTGACAATGTCAGTAATTCTGTATCAAAGAACAACGACGTAATTACGGACACTGGCCGGGAGCTGTATCATATGTGAAAGGAGTGGTTGAAGGCGTGGAGGTTCAGATGTTAGTGGACTCTGGTTCTAGTGTGTCTCTTATGAGTGCAGATTTTCGTATGTCAATTCCTACGCTTCGTAATCGCCCACTGAGAAAAGACTATGTGTCAACTCATGCAGTGAATGGACAAATGCTAGATACACTGGGCACCATCACTGTAACATTCCAGCTGGGGACTGAGTCATGGCAGCATGTGTTTCATGTGCTAAGAGAAACCACACAGACTGTGTTGCTGGGCTGGGACTTTCTGTTGAAAAATCATGCCTTACTGGACCTCAGCCGTGCTAAGCTACAACTGTTGGACATCACAGTTCCTCTACTTACCGGCAAAGACGTTGTCCCGACGTGCTGCAATGTGTCATTGGCCACTACTATAAATTTGCCACCTCTCAGCGAGACAATGGTACCAGTTAAAGTATGTTTACCTAACGCAGCCCATGTAGCGAGTGACTTTGTTGGATACATAGAACCTAATGTGGCAGAATCTTCCAGTCTGATAGTAGCTCACACAGTGGCTGGGGTTCACAACGGACTGACGAAGGCTCGGATTTTGAATCCTACTGGACATGACATTTCATTGAAACAAGGGATGCACCTGGGTGAATTATACTCAGTGAAGGATTCTGATGTTCACTTGTTTCATGACTCGGTTGATGTAGCTGCAGTCTCTTCCACAGCTGCGCCTCCTATATCACTGGACGAGTCACCTATTTCTGATTCAGAGAAAGCTGCACTATCATTGCTGTTGGAATTCAAGGACATCTTCAGCTCCTCCAAACTGAATACTGGCAAATGTAAGCTAGTGAAACATTATATTAGAACTGGTGAGCAGACTCCCATTAAACAGCGTGCACATCGTACATCTCCTGAAAAACGTGCCGAAATAGAAAGACAGGTGGCTGGCCTGCTTGCGGATGGTGTTATCCAGGAGAGCTGTAGTCCCTGGGCATCGCCAGTTGTTTTGGTGAGAAAGAAATGTGGCACCTGGTGGTTTTGTGTGGATTATAGACACTTAAACAATGTGACTATTAAAGACTCTCATCCTCTGCCCCGAGTGGACGATACACTGGACGCGCTGTCAGGTGCTGTGTGGTTTAGCACATTAGATTTTTCTAATGGTTACTGGCAGGTGGAAGTTGCGAAGGAGGACCGTGAAAAGACAGCTTTTACGACGGGACAGGGTCTCTATCAGTGGCGATCTATGCCGATGGGCCTTTCCAACGCCCCTGCCACATTTCAACGTTTGATGGAGCTGGTCCTCAGAGGGTTCCCGTGGCACATCTGCATGGTATACCTCGATGATATTTTGATTTACAATAAAACCTTTGAGGAATACCTGTCAAGCCTCAAAGAGGAGTTTTCGAGAATCCAATCCGCAGGGTTGAGACTGAACCCACGCAAATGCCACCTTGCCAGAGATCATGTAGTCTTCCTGGGCCATGTAGTTTCTCAAAAGGGTCTTCAGCCCGACCCAAGGAACACAGAGAAAGTTTTGAACTGGCCAGTTCCCCGTTCTCCTCCTGAGGTGAGAGCCTTTGTGGGACTATGTTCTTATTATAGACGTTTCGTCAAGGACTTTTCAAAAATTGCTGCTCCATTGAACCAACTCATTGGTAAAAATGTGCCCTTTCTGTGGACCGCTGTGTGTGACCAATCATTTAATCACCTGAAAAATGTGTTGTCGTCTGAGCCTGTCGTGATATTGCGTGACTTCAGTGTGCCCTTTAAAATCTACACTGATGCCTCCAACCTGGCTGTCGGTGTGATTCTCGCGCAGGACAGGGATGAGTGTGAACATGTGGTGGCATACGCCAGCCGGGCATTGAACTCCACACAGAAGCGTTGGTCCACATTTGATCGTGAGTTGTGGGCTATTGTGTGGGCAGTAAGGGAATTCAAGCACTACATCGGACTTGCCTCATTTACCATTATCACAGACCATCGACCACTCTTAGCCCTTCGGTGAATGTCCATTGATGATGACCCAATGGGAAGAAGAGCGAGGTGGATCCTGGAGCTTGATCCATTAAATTGGGTCATTGTACACAAAGATGGACGAAATCACAAAAACGCGGATGCGCTTTCTTGCCGTCCTGGGACACCAGACTTGGAAGTGGCGGAGGACAGTGTTAAAGGGGTACTGCAAGTGAATGTGGTGAGTTCTAATCAAACAGACACTGACATTCCATGTTCCTCTGAAGTCACTGATTCTGCAGGAGATGCGATTGTGGAGGACTCACTTGACAATTCAGACAGCATGTCTCCCATTAATGCTTTGTCCCATAGTTTATCAGACATTAGAGCTATGCAGAATGTTGACCCTGACGTTAAGACTGCTTTGAGCTGGGTGGCACAATCTCAAAGACCGTCCAGGAGAAAGTTACAAGGAGCTTCTCAGTGCTTGCGGAAGCTTTGGACTGAATTCAACCATCTTTCTATCATTGATGGACTGTTATGCCGCTCAGTTTGCTGCCCCCTCACGAGTAAACCTGTAGTTCAAATCGTTGTTCCTTCTGCTCTAAAATCGGACATTCTTTTGCAATTGCATGGTGCTCCAGCTTCGGCCCATTTCTCTTCAGAGCGTGTGTGGGAACGGGCGAGACAATTTTGTTACTGGCCTTCCATGTACAGGGACATCAAAGCGTGGTGTGAGCAGTGCAAGGCGTGTCAGACACGGCGCAGTCCTGTTCCAGCCCACCATGCGCCGATGGGTGGATTGCAGTCAGTGCGGCCATTTGAACGAGTGGCTATGGACATCTTAGAGCTGCCTGTGACTTCAAAAGGACATCGGTATGTGCTGGTTGTCGAGGACTACTTCACTAAATTTGTCAATTTGTATCCCTTGCCTAATCAGTCGGCACAGACAGTAGCACATTGTCTGTTTGAGGATTATGTTCTACTTCATGGCGTTCCAGAGATTTTGCATTCGGACCAGGGTCGTCAGTTTGAGGCGGAGGTGGTTCAGACTCTCTGCCAGCTTTTGAACATTAAAAAGACTCGCACCACGCCATACCATCCAAAATCGGATGGCATGGTTGAGCGCTTTAATCGGACTCTGATTGATCAACTGGCTAAGACACTTTTGACTTATGGGGGGGAAAAGGGACGATTATGTGAAGCACGTTGCATTTGCTTACAATACAACGACTCACTCCAGCACTCGTTTCACACCTTTCTTCTTGACCCACGGTCGGGAAGCACGCTGATGTACTGATACCCACTCATACTCTTGACTCTCAGATGTCGGTGTCACATGCTGAGTTTGTTTCCTCATTGCTGACAAAACTGAACTCTGCCTTTAGCGGTGCAAGGATGCACAGTGAGGCAGCTCACGACCGTCAGAAACTGTACCATGATGTTGGCTTGCGTCACCGCCCTTATGATGTAGGTGCCATGGTGTGGCTCCACAACCTGGTGGAGAGCCGCATGAAGCTGGCACCCCATTGGAAGGGACCTTATAAAATTGTGCAAGTCATGGACTCATGTGGTGAACTGGGACTGACTTATCGGATTGTAAATCCTTTTGACGCTGGTGAGAGGGCACAGGTAGTGCATTATAATAGGGTGCGGCCATACACATTACCTGTTTCTTCCCTGTCACAAATCCAGACACTGTCCAGTGCTCCAGATTTGCAGCCTGAGTCATTTCCCCAGAAAGGTCTGAGTACTTTGTCTGACTCGCAATGTTCAGTTAAGGAGTCTGAGCCAAGTGTTAGTAAGACTGGGAGAGTGCGTAGACCTCCTGGCCATTTAAAGGATTTTGTTCTGTATTGAAGTAACTGTTTGCCTCTGTGTATGGGGGGAATCTCCTGTGTAATTTTTTTTTATATGTGGGGGGTATGTTGTGTTCTATTACCGGGCTTGTTGCCATGTTAACATGTGCTCTGTACTTTGTTTTGTGTCTTATTGTACACAGATGTTTATTGTTTCTGAATGTTGACTTTGTTATTCTGGCACATAAACGGGGATGTTTATTTTGTGAGGGGGGGACATATGTAACAGACTTTATTCGATTCTGTTATGTTGCACTAATTCTGGATTTACTGGCGCTCATTATATGTGTGTGTGTGTGTAATGCATTTTCCCCTTGGGGCTTGCCGTAGATAGGCAATGGGCATGCGCACTTGTCCACTCTAGAGTGTCGCGGGTTTTTGGAGTTTTGTCTGGTCTGTGTCGGAGAATAAAAAGTTAAGAAGTGTTCATACGTTCTCGTTTATTGTTTTCTTATCCATAAGTGTTTAGGCGGACCCTGCACGAATGCTCGGTCACATAATCAAACACTCACCGAGATCATCTTGAAAGTCAAACGAGAAAATGGATGTGACTGGCACACTGCCCTTGACT
>JAKKZJ010000004.1:3234037-3259047 GCA_033441845.1 Pangasius mekongensis
CCTGAGTATGAAGGTGCTCGTGGCAACCGCAGCCCCAAAGCCACTACAGCAATCGCAGTCCCAAGCCATTACAGTACAGTACAGTACAGCTCCCCATATGTGATCCCCAAGCCATCTCCACAGCCCCCAAAGTGGACTGTAAGTGTATGGTACAAACTCCAAATCATTGGTCAGTATTTTCTTCTTAATATCTAGAACCTGTCTTGGTACTTGGTACACCTTTTGAAAAAAGGTTGTTAACCCTTTCTGATAGGGAATAAATCTGTCATAAGGTTTTACATCATACCTTTAAGCGTCATCCCAGAAGGATCGCTAAAGAAGCCTTAAGGGGTTAAAGGAAAGGTAGATGAGCAGCAATCACCTATGATGAATGTCCACCCCCTTTATTCTACTCCCTCTTCTTCTTTCTCTTGTTATTTCCCACCACACCTCTGTTTAGAGTAATTGAGAGACGGAGAATAATTACAGACAGAAAACAATGGTCGCTCAACTGGTTGCAGATGAAACCACAAAACAGCTACAGCTTCTTATTTAAGAAATAGTTCTTGTTGCCATAAAAGAACGCAAAAATAAAAAAAACAAAGCTTCTTGGAATGCTGTGAGTGGTGTACTGCCAGTTCTCACTGAGTTTCATTCTACAGTTGTTCAGTAAGCTCCAAAAGCAGCTCTGTAATTTGGCCGTCTTGTAAAATTACAAATGCATCTTGTTTTACACTGTGAAATATTTTCATTTCATTCACACCAATATGTAGCAATTCACATTTTCGCTATACAACTTTACCTACTTCTATAAACAGCACGGCTGAATTCTGGATTCTGATTGGTCAGAAGGTGTTGATTCATTTTCTCTAACAGCAGCTCTGACAGTCGTGCAGCTGCAAATCACAGGTTTATATTAATGCAACTCTGATTCTAATACATCATCGTTTCTATATTAACACAAGGACTTGTATAGCAGACGCTGTAGAAACGTGTAGTTGTTGATATGGTGAAGTTTTCTGTCAGGAGAGGAGTATTTAACATTTATGGAAGGAGTCTCCAGTGTCAATGCTTTGTAGCAGTCGGAGGTACAAATGTAAATTTAAGCTTTCTGAAAATCTTCATGAGAGAGGAGTCTACGGTTTGTTGTTTCATGGTAACATGACAAGCAGCGTTTTATTAAGGGTTTTATTAACTCCAAGAGAAAGGGGGAAATAAAACGTAAGTGATAACAGGAACTAACTTGTTTCATGGGCGCATTAAAGGTGCATTAGTTAAGATTTGTTAAAAATAGGTCTAATGGTTAAATGGATGGAGTTGAATAAGATTTGACTTTTGTTTTTTACTCACTGAGCCCGCCTCCATTTCCAACCATGTACACAAAGCTCCGCCCCCAAAACTTAAGGTGGTCCAACTAGAGTTACCATTAGCAAGGACTGTCATAATTATTAATGAGGATGATGAGGATGTGAAGCGGTGTTGGGGGCGTGTCTATAAAATGACTGACAAGAGGCCAATCCAAATACAAACAAAATTTCGGACTGGAAGACAGGTTTTCCAAACTTTTTTTTTTTTTTTTTTGTAATACACTATGTAATACACTTATATGTGTTATAATTTCTACATCATTTCCAACATTACTTCTATTAGTAAGAAATGACAAATATTGACTTTTGCACCTATAATTGAAGTGTTATTGTGTAATTGTAATCAATGTGATATAAAATGAATAAGATACTCCAGGATGTGTTGTTATAAGAAAATAATCAACTTCAGTGTGCTAACAGTAACTTCACTTCATCGCATCAATCTGTCACTGATTATTTTCCTAAAACATGTTTTCCTATATGTTTTATTCCATGTAACATTCCATCACTAACAATAAGTTAATCCACTGAGATTGACCAGGAGTCATCCTGAAATGAAGGTGAAACTCCCTGAGGTAACTTAGGCACGCTTTCCAAAAAAAACACAGAAATGTTTTAAACATGAGCCAGCAATTTCCTTCACGGGAAGCAAATAACCACAGAAGTGTGACTGGGCATAATTTATTACCTTCTTCTCTTACCTATGATGTGTGAGGCAGTATATGTTTCTCTTCAGTTCTGCAGTAAAATTGGACAGAATCTATAAACCTAACCTTCCGAACTCCTTGATGCTTCTTGATCTTGATGCCAGTACTGATTCTGATATCAAAATGTGTAACCTAATTAGTATTAATCAATCAGGGAACAATTATTTATATTTCCCCGGGTTTAAATAGTGGCTCGTTCTTTATAACTTTAGCTGGGTGATTTTAAATGAAGTGCATTTGAAACTTGAAGCTAGCTACATTAGCTTGTATTGAGTTGGTTTGCACTGGAGAAAAGTTCTTCTCTACATCTGTAAGTAAGGAAAGTACTTTTTTTGTCTTCATTTCATCTGAATCCCTCATTGTCAAGAACAACATACTGGGTAAGATTATTTTTACTCACCTAGCATTGTCTGTAGACATTTTTTCTCTCACCGAGCCTGTCTTGGGTGTTTTGGTTTAAAATGTCTTATTATTTTTTTAGATTACTTGAGATTCAACTTTACTGTCACTGTGCAGAGCATGAGTACGGAGCCAATGAAATACAGTTTTTCACGTATCCCAGCTTGCTAGGAAGCTCGAGTCAGAGCACAGGGTCAGCCATGATATGGCACCCCTGGAGTAGACAGGGTCAAGGGCCTTGTTCAAAGGCCCAACAGCAGCAGCTTGACAGTGCTGGGGCTTGAACCCCCAACCTTCCAGCCAGTAACCCAGAGCCTTAACCATTCAGCCTACTTGTAGTGTAGGAAGCTGCTGTAGTTCCTCCTATTAATATTTTCACAAAGCAGAGTTTGCAGTCTTCTTTGCTTCAACTAATTATTAATCATAGAATATTAGTAATATTATGATTATATAATATGAGTATTAGTAAATAAGCATGGTTTTGGACTGAGACCGGATCTCAGTGTCTGTATTGATGAATCCTCAGGGCGAATTGTTACAAACTTGCAAGCGTTAGATCACGCTGACTTGTTTTTTTTCTAATTTTTCTAGTAAGTATCTCTAACCGATGCTTTTAATTTTCTTCCACCAATTTGTAATTTAATGGTTTATGAAGTTCATTACAGGTGAGTAGAAACATGCAGTGCATCTATAAACCCTCATTTTAAAACCATTACACAGGGTTGAAGGTGAATTGTTGATTCATTTCTTACAAAAACATTAGCTGGGAGGCAATGTACTAATTTATATTACTTGACTTCCAGTGCTATCAGACCGAGTCCGTGTTTTCTGACAACAATTAAGAAGGGAGTTTCATGACTGCAGCACTTTTGCGCTGGGAAATAATCCAGGAATCTCTGATTGTAACATTTCAGGCAGCTTGAAAGGCCTGGGTATCTTCACAAAAACACTTAAATCATGACTGCACTTTTTTTTTCCTGTCACATTGTTTATAAGCATAAGACTTTGGTTTAGCTCTACCTGTGATTTACTCCTGCCTGATCAGTGTGCATTTGAAACTAGAGTGGGGTCTTGGGATGTCTAATTTTTTTTACACAGCTGGCAATACTCTGTGTCAGTCAAGTACTTACAATTACAGCAATTTTCCCACCCTAAAACCAAATATGGATCTGGCCAGTTATGCTTGGCTTGGGTTTTAAGGAAGCACAGTCAGTGGCACTGACAGACATTCTGTTGGAAAATGAGAGAGTGTACCTTGGCTTGCTTTTTCATATATAACACTGGTGGTTTTTTTTTACATTCAAGGTTAATTATATTGATACATGATCCAGGTCCTAAAACAGAACTTGTACATACACTCGTAGTTCCTTTTAGGAGGGGGTTCTTATACTTTTTTTGGCCAGTGACCCCAAATTAAGAGTCAAAATTCTTGCAACACAACCCCCTCCCTCCATTATTTACTAGTGGAATGCATAAAACATATATTTACTCATACTTAACATACTTTATATTTACACATTTAACCTTGCCTTTATGAGTCAGTGCGCGTAAGAGCCCCCAACTGTAGGCGCTCTGTACTCACACCTAATGAGAGGACTGGGCTTGTGCATCGCACTGCAGCTTATCAAAGTCTGGAGATGTAGTCAAAAGCATGCATCTCATCTTGCCTGTTACATCCAACCTAGAGCACTACTTTGATTTGATACACACAAGTGCACTGAACAGTGCACCCCATAAATAAGTGTTAACAAATGGTTGGTTTGCCAATTTAGCCAAGTTCACATATTGCATTTCACATAATATTTTCATGAGAATAAAGCCCATTTTACACCAAAACATTGCTGCCTTGGACTTCTTGGGGCATGGAGCATTCATTTGTGTGCTTTCTTGCACTAGGTTACTAACTATTACATGCTAATATTTGTAAATATTCTGAACAATACATGATACATCTCCACAGTCGGGTGTAAAACAGGCTTAAGAGACGTGCTAAATTGAATGAATGTTAATATATTGGACATTTACATTTATGGCATTTAACAGATGTCCTTATCCATAGAGACTTACGTAGTGAATTTAATGTTTTAGTTAATGAAACTGTAATAATAATAATAATTTAATTATTATAAATATTCCATAAATCAATTTCAGGTGCATTGAACTACATTATAAATAATGGTTGGTAAAAATCTCCTGTGACCCCATCTGCATCTCAGGTCAACTTATGCCTTTGAGTTTCTATGTAGAACCTACAACAGAAGGTTTCCTGGAACAACAGTTTTTCATCTGGATAAAGTTTAGTCTACATTTGTGTATTTGATCCATCATAAAGTGGCTTAAAGCAGACAGTACAGTATGAACTTACTGAAAAGCTCCACACCTTGTGTGACAGGATGCTGGGTTCTTATAACAAAGACGCCAGACCAAACCACAGTCTCTGGCCTGAGGTCCTATATGCTGAGATGGGTTTTCTTCATTTTGGAAAGGGGTTGTGTAACTCCAGGATATGATGAAATGTTCTTGGCACCATATCGCAGCTTACAGCTTTGTCTCTGTAGAAAAACACATGTGGGAAACAAACATTATAACTGCTCAAAAATGCCAGGGAAGACAATCTGAGATGAGTCTCTTTTTTGTTTAAGGTGACAGTGTTGCAAGAGCTGGACATAATCATTATGGGACCCATTTCCTGGAGCCTTTGTGTCCTCTTCTGTGCTTGGACATGGGGACAAAGTATGGGTGTGTTGCGGAAACGGAGGGCCTGGGAGGAAAAGGGAGAAGATGGCCCTAAAAAGTGCTCATACACCTTCCTGGTCCCTGAGCAGAAGATCACAGGGCCTATCTGTGCAAGTCGCGGACCCTCACTTCCAGACAAAGATCGCGTAACCAGGATGGACATAGCAGATGTCCGTGAGCTGATGTCCAAGCAGCGACGTGAGATAGACACCCTGCGGATGGTGGTGGATGTGGACGGCAACATGGTGAATGAGATGAAACTGCTGCGGAAGGAGTCTCGTAACATGAATTCCCGTGTCACGCAGCTCTACATGCAGCTTCTGCATGAGATCATTCGCAAGCGGGATAATTCGCTGGAACTCGCACAACTTGAAGGCCGCATCCTCAATGCCACAGCAGAGGCATTGCGGCTCTCAGCCCGCTACAGGGATCTTGAGGCCCGGTTCTCCGCTCTTGCTGCTGTGGTCAATAACCAGTCAGTTCTGATTGGTGCTCTGGAAGAGAGGTGCCTGCAGGTGTATGGGAATCACAGGCAAGAGCCACTTCCCCCGCCGCTTGTTCAGGTGGTTCCAGAGAACATTCCAGTGCATGTGCCCCGTTTTTCCAATGAGATCAATAGGGTCCACAGCCGGGCTTTCCCCAGGGAGAGAGGATCCAGAGCAGGACCAGAACCCACTGAAAGTACCCTGGAACTCAAACGACCACTGACTGGCAACTTCAGCTCTGAAGGTAAGTGAGAATCAGTCTCTAACAGATAATCAGTCATAAGCAGACAATACCTAGTCTTAGAAAAAATGGTGACTCAAGGGTTCTTTGGACGGTCAAGCATTCTAGCGCCCTCAAGAGGGTCTACTTTGTCTGAAAAAAAAGGAGGGTTCTACCTTTAAAAATTAGCACAGCGACACACAGAAACGAAGAAAGGTGCAAGCTTGAACATATATTGTAAGTCTGTACACTAGATGTGTGCATTTATACTCTAATGCATGTGGGAGCAAGTGGATGGGAGCATATTAGATGCGGCACTGCACAACGTGTTTCTGTGATCACTTGTTCATCTTCAGAAAATGCTTTATCCTAGTCAGGGTTGCTGCCATTAAAATTAATTATTTTTAGTATATTTTGGGATATAAAACCATCTATGTACATAAGAAAATATGGTGGACGGATACAAACAAACAAAATGAACAAAAATAATTGTGAAAGTGGGTGGATTTTTCTGCAGAAATTGTAAAAAGTATTGTATATCTGTATCGCTAAAAAGCGTCTGTGGATGGGAGGGGGATAGTAATGGTCAGAATTTCTTTCGGATAGGGTAGAAGTGGGATTACAAAAACAGTCCAGATCTTTTGCACACCTTTTGCAGTTCCAATCATAAAATTAGAGTCCATACAAATGTCAGCTTCTTGGCCTGGAAATCAGACTTTACACATTTTTAGACATATTTTAAGGTCTCTGCTTTCTTTAAGTCCAACAGACCACAAAGTATGTGACAGCCATGCTACTTCAGCTTGCAAGATATTTTACCAACCAGTCAGCACAATTTTGAATGCACCGAAACCACAAGTAGGAAGTGTCCATGTTTGTTTTTATGCCCCACCTGTCTTCTGTTCACCCTCTGTTCCAGATGATGAATTTAACTTTAAGAAATGTAATTGCCTAGGTTGAAATTGCCTTATGAGAAACTCATTTTAAAGATTTTCAACATTGTCACAAAGCAGCTTTACAGAAATCGGAATGTAGATATATAACTGTATTCCTAATGAGCACGTCAGAGGCAACAGTGGTGAGGAAAAACATCCTGAGACGACATGAGGAAGAAACCTTGAGGGGAACCAGACTCAGAAGGGAACCCATCATCTTCTAGTGTGATTATAAAATATTAGCCTAGTACAATGATACACTATAAAGCCAAGCAGTACTAGTATGTTGAAAGCATGTTTCTTATGAAAATCATAGTCTTTATGATTACAACAGCAGTTCTTAGGTACAAATCTACAGTATCCTGATGAGCTTATCCACTGAAGCAAGGGTGAATAAACTAGTTTTGGGAAGTGCAATCTGTAGAGTATCTACATTGGAACTATATAATATATATTGATCTGGGCGTTTATTTGTTGTTTCACCCTTCTTGATTTTGAGGTCCTTTCCGCGACTGCCTTCATGCTATGCAGGCTGGACATACCACTAGTGGAATGTACCTTCTTAAACCAGATGGGACTGACAGGCCGGTACAAGCGTGGTGTGAGCAAGATGTGGACAATGGAGGTTGGACCATCATCCAGAGAAGAAAGGATGGATCTGTTAACTTTTTCAGAAACTGGGAGAGTTATAAGGTGAAGTATAGCTCTAATGCTCATCTCTATTTCCACATTTAGTCATTTCTGTTAAAGAAATAGAAAGAGCTTTTAGAAAGAGTATATATAATATGTTATTTGGAAGTATCCAGCCAAAAACACACTCATGTGAAAGTCAAACAGTTGCTACTTAAAAAAGTGTTCAAAGTATTAAAAAGTAAATCGTAAATGTTTCTAAGTAAAGAAATTAATATCAGTTAATGCCAGGTTTTTAGTTTTTAACTAAACTATGCCATTTTGATAAACTTGCTAAACTGAAGTGATTGGATGCTAAACTGAATCCATTCAATTGATGTATAGCATACAGTCATTGGGTGGATGACAGAAGAGACCTTCATGATTTGTAATATTTGTAACTGAAGGTCTAAATAAAAATGTAAGAAGTAAAATGTAAGGTTTTTTTTCTTGGAATTGTAATTAAGTAAGGGTACACATTCATTTTCAATAATACTCAAGGAAAAGTATAAATATGCCAAAATAGTATAGTAGCAAAGTACAATTACTCAAATATTTTCCACCCCTGGCTCCAATATTCTTCCACATCCCTGTATCCTAAAGCAAAGTACCTTCATTTTCACAAAGTGCCAAGAAACAGAAGGCAGCAAAGCAGGAAGGCACAATCTGTGCCAAACCTCTTTATATTCTTTCCAGAGTGTGGGTTCTTTTGCACCGAAGTCTCTAAAGAATAGATCCATGCTATCTAGGCTGTCATGGCTGATTGAGGGTACTGTTCAACTTTGCCAGAAATGTGACGCCTCATTATTTCTACCTAACACTGTCTCTCAGCACACTTCTCTCCTGTTTCCCCATCCACACATGCAAGTGAAAGATGACTCTCGAAACCTCAAGACATTTGTCATGATTCCAGGTCCTAATGGAAAACCTCGTTCTGAACCAATAGGTTTATGTTACTTCACTCTCTTCAGGAAATACATTTGGCCACAAATTGCGCTCACTTGCGTAAAACGCACACAAATGACATAGTCAATGTCCAATATTTGTATGTGGTTAAATGCAATTCAAGCAGACTGAGATATCAACATTTTTCATATCAAGTTTTGCTTTAAAGGAATCAAATTCATGGAACTCCAGAGGTCCGGTTTTTGCATGCAGTTGCATTCAAGTAATTCAAGATTTTACCAATTTCTTTGTTTACAGCAGGTTAATGAAAAGTTACTCATGCCTCTTAAACAGTAACAAGCTTCCCTTTCCGTTTTGAACCAACGTAGTAAAGCACCACTCCAAATAAAATCTCACTTCTTTTCTTTCCACTCCAGCAAGGTTTTGGCAACATAGATGGTGAGCACTGGCTGGGTCTGGAGAATATTTACAACTTAGGCAAGCAGGGAGATTACAAGTTGCTGGTGGAGCTTCAGGACTGGATGGAAAAGAAGGTTTACGCAGCCTACAGCAGCTTCCATCTGGAGCCTGAGAGCGAATCGTACCGCCTGCGTCTGGGCACTTACCAAGGCAATGCTGGGGATTCTTTAACCAGCCATAATGGCAAACAGTTCACCACGCTTGATCGGGACAAGGATGCCTTCTCAGGTTATTATTAAATTCAGATATATGAGTGCTTCAGTGATGGCTGGTCATGACATTAGATAGGAGGCTGAAATCTGATATATATCAATAACTATTAGTGTTTAGCAATGCATTATATCACAAGGTCTCATCAACTGCATAATAAAAGAATGATTTGGGGCAAACTATTGCACAAGTCTGTAATGCTCTACTGGCTTCATGCAATATTTCCTTGGAAAAACCAAAGGTTTTAAACAGAAAAGATCACCTCCAACACTACCCCGTGTTATCCCAGCCACCTCTGGTGTACTGTTTGTTATAGGTGTCTCCTGTCATTGTGCAAAACTGCAATATTCCAGTACAAAGCACAAACTGTCTTACTCATTTCTCCCTCTCTTTGTCCTGTCTAACTTCACTACAGGAAACTGTGCTCACTTCCATAAAGGTGGCTGGTGGTACAATGCATGTGGCCAGACCAATCTCAACGGTGTGTGGTACTCTGGTGGCGTGTATCGCAACAAGTTCCAAGATGGCATCTTCTGGGCGGACTATGGAGGAGGCTTCTACTCCATGAAATCTGTGCGCATGATGATCAGTCCTATTGACTGAAGCAAAAACAAAAACAAAACCTGAACATAGTTTAATACCTCCATCTCTGTGCATACACAGTGGCAAAACTGGATCTTTAGAGCTGGGAGAGAATTCTCAATTCCACTTTCAAGTAGCTAAAATGGCCAACTTTATCAGCTTTACGAGCCCAGATCTTTGGAGGTTCCCCTGCACACAAGGCCTTTATACAAACTGCATCATGATTAGACAATAAATCAAAAGTACATGCAGTTTTATGCTTACATTTCTCCATGGGGGATATTGTTAAAATACCATTGTGGTTAGCTTAGAGCTTATTTGTGAAATCATTCATTCATATTTTTTTCTTTAATTATCCTTCCACTCTTCCAGCTGGGGGTTGTGGTCACAACAACCTGAGAGGTCAGCCCAGATTTCTAAATTCAATTCCCTTTTTTTTATAGCACTTGGGGGCAGTAACCTGAAGGTGAACCTGAAGGTCATGGGTTCAAGTCTCAGATCCAGCAGGGATTGTAGGTGGGGGGAGTGAATGACCAGCGCTCTCCTCCACTCTCAATACCACGACTGAGGTGAGACCCTTGAGCAAGGCGCCGAACCCCCAACTGCTCCCTGGGCGCCGCAGCAAAAAAGGCTGCCCACTGCTCCATGTGTGTGTTCACTACTGTGTGTGTGCACTTGGATGGGTTAAATGCAGAGCACAAATTCCGAGTATGGGTCACCATACTTGGCCACATGTCACTTCACTTTAAACAATAGATATTGTCGCAAAGCTTTAGATTTAGATCTAACAGATTCCAGCTCCTCCATGGTGGTCCACAAATGTTCAGTGGGACATGCCTGATACAGCTCTAGCGGGAGTCTTGTAAGCTGCCAAAACTCCCTGAACTGGCTCCTCAGACTCTTCACCACCAGCAAACTGACATTCCAAATTACCAAAACCAGTTTCCAGTCTAGACCATCTAAAGGTGCTTTCACATAGGCAGTGGTTAGACAGGTTGAATTGAATCCTGGTACATTTTCCCCTTGGTGTAATTCCTTAAGCAGGTGAGTTCACAGCAATCACATTTGGGTATGTCCCAAAACAACAAGTCTGGGAGTGTCTGATCAAGGTGGTCTCAGTCTGCATCTCACTCTGAAGCTTGCTCCGATAGCAGTGAGAAAGCGATTCACCTCTGAATTGACCTGACTGCAGGATGTGTATCAAACATGCTATGTGTTTTGGACTGGTATTGCACCTGACCCCCTTCCTTCATCTTGCAGGTGGTATATTTGCGAAATCTAAAGATTAAAAGAAAAGACTGTATCTGGCAGTAGCATTCAGTGAACCAAAATACATCAAATCTGACAAAGAACGTCATAAGGACACCATAAAACCAAATTGGTGGTGATAGAGTAGACTTTGAATAAATCCCACCCTCATATATTTAGATAACAACTACTTCTGCTTCAGATAGGGATTTGGAAGCTGCAAGAGGTTAAATAATTTAAAATACTCGTCAGTTCTGCAAGTCACATTCAACAAAGCAACTGGAGAGCTTATCCAGATCTGTACTCAGTGTAGGTTACTCTGTCTCTGCTGAATAAATGTCACTTTCAGTGGTGAGGTGTATAACAGTTTATATATTATTTTGACATGGTTCTTCTCACATTTAGCAACCCAGCCTGCTTTATGGCTGGCTGGCATTGCGCTCTAGACTGCCACAGTTTATTCAGATCCAAACAAGCTCTGATGAAGTCAGAGTACAGTGGAAAAAAACAACACCTCTTTGTGCAATTACTTTAAATCAAATCCAGTGCTGGATGTTTTGACCATATAAAAAAGGCACACTAGTCGAAAAAGAAGAAAGAATTATGGCCTAATTTTGATCGTCTTTTGAGATTTGAAAAAAAAAAGCAAAAGGAAACTGCAGACCAAGCAAAGGGCCTCTGAGGGGTAAGAGCACAGACAACGAGAAACAGATTGCTCAAAACCCAAACAGAACTGGGAGAAAAAAATAAGGAAAGTGAGGAGACTTGGTGGAGGTGGGGGAAGAATGGTTAAAAAGGAAGTGAAGTTGAACTTTGCTGAAGGTTATTTTTTTTTTTACCCTCCTCTAAAATACAAAGACGTTCACATTCTTTCCAGGAGAAAGCACAGTGAAGGTTGTGTTTGATCTCAGGAGTCGCAAATCCCTGTGGGCGGTAATCGCAAGCGAGGTCTAACCCATCCTGGAGACCACTTCATGGACCGCAAGGACTTAAAGGAGCCTCAAATGTAGTTTCAATGTACCCTGGCGTCAAAACATTATGCATCCCTGACCTCAACTAGGCTGTCAGGAGTATTATATTGCCCCAACCTTCGATAACGAAAATAAAGTTCTTTTGGACACTGATCAATGTGGTGGATCGCTATGTCAATATATTCAGGTTATTCATACATGACCTGTAGGTCTGTCAAACACATCACTCACCACCAAGTAGTCAGCTAATATCTGTGTGCTGACAGAATGTGGGACTGGATCCTCACATTTTTTTTTTCTTTATTTAAAGCTCTTCTATGAAGCAGAACATTCTGTGGTAAAATATTTTAGCAGTCTTGGATTTTATGGGGTGTTTGCTAGACACTCTTGAAATAACATGGATTTTCTTTTTTTTTTAATGGAAAAGGTTCCATCATACCTAAAACAGTTTGTCAAGATCACATATAAGATGTGCTCCTTAAAAATGATCCTCAAATTCTAGCTTTCGTATTCACATTTCTGTAATTTATCATAACTAAGGGTTAAATTTAATCAGCTCCGAATAGAGAGAAATACAATTTTTATGGTGAAATGTTGTTGCTGACCTTATAGTGACCAATTTGACTGCAAACCACACACTCTTCATTTTAAATGTAGCTGAGTTTAATACAAAAACAGCTGGGAACTGAGTCACACACACAGCAATTTAAACTTTAAACAGTTTTATGGAGAGGTTTATTGCTACACAAAGATGTTTAAAACAGTTCACTGAAAGTTTCAGGGAAAAGCAATTACTCTATGTTTAGAAAATTTACTGTGACCTTAACAGAGTCATACAAAATGCAGAATTTATTATTTATCATTACACAGAATGGATGCCATGTTGAAACGTGTAAATGTTGGTATGGTGAAGTAAGGAGACATTGTAACATGTAACATTTTATAGAAGGAGTCTCCAGTGTCAGTCCTTTGTAACATTCTGAGGTAACGCTCTAAATTTAAGTGTTCTGACACTGGAAAATCATTAGTACAGAAGAGTTTCTTTATACAAATCTATATTTTTCTGTCTTATTAACTTCAATGTAAGTAAAAACAGGAGCTAACATGCTTCACGGATGTCTCAAAACATTAAATGTAACTATAAGTGGATAAGAACTACAACATGCTGTTCTTTTATTAAACAAAAAGATAATTTAAATTTCCATCTAATGAAAGCCACGGTAAGTACTATCATGATTTATTCACCCCACACCTCTTTGTTCAACATTGTAGCATGCAATTAGCAAAAAGATCCTAAAAGGTTTACTCATTGTAATGACACCATTCTGATGGGAATATATTTCCTGCTACAATAAAGAGCCAAAAAAACTGTAGAGCAAGATTGCAAAGAGTAGAGCTGAGGGGCTAAAGACACATCCTTGGGGTACACCGCTATTGGTAATGATGGCCTAAGATATTGCTGAGTCAATCCTTATAGTATGTGGCCTGTCACTGAGGAAGCTGTGTATCCAGTGGATGATTGGTGGAGGGATTTTGGCCAAACTGGTGGTGATCCAGCTGTGAACTGACAGCTGGAAGGATAGATTTCAGCACCAGTTTCTGCAGGTATTACTGGCCTGTTTTGGTTTTGTTCAGACTGACGTGGTTTCTTAGAGTCTTGTATGATTTTTCCAGATGATCGCTTGTGATTGAAAGGTAAGCAGCCTTCTTTGGATTCCATCTGAAGCAGGCCTTGTCTGATTTGCACTTTCTTAAACAGATAACGGACATCATCCTGTGTGCTTTAAAGCACTATAAGAATACAAGTCCCCCTAAAGGTTACACAAACATATAAGTAAGAAATAAAACACTTAGGCTGGTGTAATTTGGGCCATGTAAATTGGAGTTATGGGGAAATGGTGCCAGAGTTGCCAACTGTTTTCTGAGGAAAGCAGTCCCTAGAAGTCGCCAGATGATGTCATATGCTAAATTGCATTTTCACTGATTCTTCATGATAATTTGCATATCATATTACAAATTAGGTTATACACTATATGGCCAAATGTAATGTGGACACCTGACAAATTACGCCCAAATTACACCCATATGTGGTTCTTCCCCAAACCATTGCCACAAAGTTGGAAGCACACAGTTGTATAGAATGTCTCTGTATGCATTACAATTTCCTTCACTGGAACTAAGGGGCCCAAACTTGTTCAAGCATGACAATACCCCTGTGCACAATACAAGGTAAATGAAGACATGGTTTGCCAAGGATAGAGTGGAGGAACTAGTGGCCCTGACCTCAACCCCACTGATCACCTTTGGGATGAACTGGAATGCCGACTGCCACCCCAGACCTCCTCACCCAACATCAGTGCCTGACCCCACTGATGTTCTTGTAGCTGAATGAGCAAAATCTCCAAAGCCACGCTCCAAAATCTAGTGGAAAGCCTTCCCAGAAGAGTGGAGGTTATTATAACAGCAAAGAGGGGACTAAATCTGGAATGGGATGTTCAAAAAGCACATATGGGCATGATGGTCAGGTGCCCACATACTGCTCAAAAAGTCGCTAGATTTGTTTACTAGGCCCTTTTCTGAGATAAAGTTGCTAATGGAGTCTAAATAGTAACAATTCTAGCATCAAAGTCTCTAAGTTGGATGTTAGAGGCTTTGCTTGACTGATCAGAAGGTCATGATTTCAAATCCCAGCATCATTGAGCTGCCACTGTTGAGCCCTTAAATAAGGCCCTTAACTGCTCAGCTGTATCCTGTCTCAACTGTAAGTTGCTTTGGATAAGTGTAAGTGTCAAGCAAATGAGTAAAATATAAAAGACTGGAGAACATTGCCTCTGAGATGGTAAAGACCATCAACTCCTCGCAGCTGTCAAACATCTGATGAAAAAAAATAATGCAGGCCAATCATGCACTAATCTTAATATCTTACAGATGTTAGACAGATGTTAGAATTTCTCTCTAGTTCTATATATGTTAATTGCTTTCATTTAAAATGCTGGTAAATCATTCTGTCATTGTGTGACATTATTTATGACAGAACAAGCCAAAAGTCAAGCACCATGCAAACAGAGAAAAAAAGAAGGGGCATTTCTATTAGACTTTCAGCTGATGTTCTCCAGCTCACTATGAAATCCTTCTTTTTCCAACAAGTTTAACAAGAACCATTAAGTCAGAGACTGAGGGGTAAAGGGAGGAGATCCAAAAACTAAGGAATGTTCAGCCTTATAAACAGATTTGGTCTTGGCAAGTCTTCATGAAATGTGGATTAAGTACCACTGCATTGCTAAAGATGGCCACTTGATTGTAAATCCTAGTAAATCACTTTCTCTCATGTCTCTCAGCTCAGATGAATGCAGTCTTTTGGGTTTGAAGTGCCATGAAAGTCTGTGTAGGCTAGTGATTAGCATTTAGCTAGTTTGTACGGTCAAAGTTTTCATCCTGCTAGCTAACATTTGAAAAATGAGGAGTAAAGCGGTTGCTAGTTAGCTTTAGCTATTATTTTGCCATGTTCATTGGTTCCTTGAAAGAGGCACTAATTTGACTGATTAATACGAAGTAGGTTATTCATTATGGTATTTACCAAAAAACAAGTACTCGTACTCATACGCTGTCTGAAAAAATGGTATTGATGCAGCTCTGATTTATATTATGGCCGTACTCAGTCACATCTTACAGTAGATCCAGGATATTTGTTAAAGAATATCAGGATACCTTTCAGAAGTACTGGAAGTCCAGTATCAGAAGGAATGGAAATACAGATACTTAAAAGCCAGAGTTATGTACAGTAACAAAGTAACTGTAATCCTTCTGACTGGATGGAGCAGCAGTTGATCTTGAATGTGCTGGAGGATGTGTGGAGAGAAAGTTTGAGCCAATTCACCCTGTTTTTTTTTCTCCAGAGACTTCAAAAAGGTTTGCATGTAACAGGGAAAGAGTGAGACACAGGATATGTAAGCCTTGTTTTACAGCGAGTATGACAGATGCCAACAATTGCTTATTATTCATCCCAGCAGGTCTCTTTGACATTAATAGTGTAGCACAGTTTACAGCACAGCACGCACATATCTCAAACCCATTTTATGAATCTGATGTTTAATGATGATTTTAATCCATCATGATCAAGATTAAATCACCGGACCTCCGATAAGGCAAAACGTCACCATATGCAAACTCATTATCTATCCACCAGAGAGTAAACACAGTTCTCAGGATGTGTGTATGCATAATATAGACTCTCCATGGCCAGTTTTTACTTGGCAGCTCAGCACTATTTAGGTTGATTTATGAACCGAATCTTTTGGATGAGTCTTTGCTATAGCTGGACACTCCGCTGAGGAAAGAAACTTATATGTAGAGCAGCTGACATATTCTTTGGCTGTGATTCTAAGTTTTAGTAGATTCATCAAGACAAAACTTTCGTGTAGAGTCATTTCAAACCCTGAATACATATAAACAAACTTTATAAGCCAAATGGTCAGTGTCCTCTCCTAAACACGGCAGACTGAAATATAACTGGAGTTCACTGGGGTTTCTCTAGGAAGCCTACGCAAAGAAAGGTTCAGCCAAATGTGAAACAGTGATGAAATCCATATTTACTAAAACAGAAACAAGGAGGAATTCACTGATGATGTGAATCACAATTCTGTTGGTTGTTTATCCTGGACAAGTGAATAAGTCTCTTGTTATCTTCTTAATCTGGAAAATGTTTCCAATCTGTTATACCACACAGATGTCTTGTTGATTTCTTGATTCTGATTGGTCAGAAGGTCAGTATTGCTGGCTGTAATTCAAGTCACAGGTTTGTGGTCAGGGGTGTGCAACTCCGGTGCATACAGGGTCAAGCTTAAGGAATAACCAGACAGTCAGTATATGCAAGAAACCTTAAATTAGTATAACTGCATTTAACTACATTAGCATGTCTGTGAACAGGACCCTGTTGCACAGAGACGGTTCCTCTATGACTGAGGTCTGTGCAGAAACCCCAGGTGGAAAATTTCTTTCACTGGTTGGCTAAACATCTCACTGAGGTCACTAACGCTCAAACACTGTCATCACATCAGGCCACTTCCACATACAGGACTCGGTGTTGAAGTCCAGCAGAATTAAATAATAACGTCTCTCAGGAGGAGCTAAAGGAGCAAAGGTGTCATCTTTGGCTATGCTCTGTTTGGCCTGGAAGACATCTGACTGGTGTGAATGGAGACATTTTGTGGGTTTTAAGAGACTGAGCTAAGCCTGAGCTCTTTCGACATGGCATCTGCTGAGTGGAAAAAGAGCACCTACATACGTGAGGCACTAAGCTACAAGCTCTGTGTGGCAGTCACTTCATCCTGCACATACAGAGCTGATTTTATGGGAACTTACCTCTGGGGAGTCTTGTGACCAATTTCACCCAGGCCTAGCTCCAATTTCCAAGACCTTCTTAAAAATTAGAGAGGGAGAGTGTTAAAAGTGAAACTTATGCTATTGCTATTATGACCCTGTTATGACAGTTGCTAGGGTTTAGACAAAGAAAAAAAAACAAGTACTTATATATATTATGACACAAAAGATCACCATGACAGACACTCTTTAGACTGGTGGAGATTGTACTTTACTGTTAGACCCATTTTTCATATCAATAACAGAAATGGTGAGACACTTTGGAACTGCTTATAGCTAGATTGTAGAGTGTTTAAAGTGGACTACCCACATAAAGTGCTACCCCAGATTTCCCCAGAGCACTGGTAGCTGTTTGAAAGTTATAAGAGGTGCATTTGTTATACCATAAGGCATGACTATTTATGGTAAAATGATCTTGTGTCACTAAGATGAATATCTTTCTATCTTAAAGTGCCCCTGACAACAAAAATGTTGCAGAGTCATTTTTTGTACCAGTTCCTTAAAAGTTTTGGACCCCAATACGTACCCCAAAAATAGTTTCTTGTTTTAATGTTATAGTTCATTACTTCTAGGACAAACAGTCAAATGTTTTTGATTATATATATCTAGGCACATCCTAGATCCTCTAGATCATCCAATTAAATGCTCTATATAATCATATATGTCCATCCCTGGAGGTAAGACTGGCACTACAATAGTAGATTCTTAGCTCATTAGCAGCAATTAGCAGCTCATTGTTGATCGATTTGTTTTTGGCTGTGCGTCTTCCCACACACTATTCCCTTTTCTAACCATCGCTTGGTTGGAAAATGGTCGGGGTTTAGTTTTTTTTGAAGTGGCAGGAATTTGGAGATGATTTGCCAACTTGAAGCTCTTCAGTGCTGGAATATGTTACTTGCTCATATAGAGCGAGAATGCAATCTCCATATTTAGCTCAGTTTAGATATGGTGGGGATGTGGGATAGCTTGAACCCTATTGGCTGTTGAGAAGGTCAGTCAAGCAGATCAGCATGATGTCACTCTGATTCAGAAGGAAATACATCAACATACAGAAATAAATCACGACTAAGAAGCAGTTACATGGGGACTTTAAAGAGTTAGTGGACTTCACCAATGTTCTGTAGTTACCTCACAGCTCCAGGGTCCCTGGTTCGGTCCTGAGCCTGGGTTACTCTCTGTGTGGGGTTTTGCATGTTCTCCGCTTGTGTGTGAGTTTCCTCCAGATTCTCCGGTTTCCTCCCACCTCCCAAAAACATGCTGGTGGGTGGATTAGTTATGCTAAACTGCCCCTAGGTGTGAATGATTGTTTCAGTGTATGTGTGGGCATGATTCCTTGTGATGGACTGACATCTCATTCAGGGTGAATTCTCACCTTCTGGATTTACTGCAGCCTTGATCAAGATAAAACTCTTACTGAAGATGAATGAATAAATAAATGAATTGCAGATGCTCTAATGCTTGTTGTTTTGGGACTGGTTGCCTTTGTAGCATTTGAACCAACGTGTCAGATCCTATGAGAGCTGTTTATTAGACAGTTTCTAATGTGGATCTTTTAGATACCAAAAATAACCTGGAATGGGCTGATAATCATTTTCAGAATCGAAAGCTGCAAAAGGTACTTGATGTCTTTGTGTTTCTTCAGTCTCCATATCTGACAGTTGCTGTAATATTAAGTGTATGTCATGGACTTCTATTTTTGAGCTGAACTGTAAAATAGACGTACATTCTATTTATTTATTTAGTTCGTTATTTTTTACTCAGAATCCAACCAAAGGGAGTGCACTCAACTGTATGTTTTTGAGCAAGATAAGCCAGTTGCTCTGAGTGAGTGTTCATTCATCATTCATAATAAAACACTTTTAGGCGAGGGCTAATGCAAGTATGCATTATTTAGAAGAAACAGTAACTCACTGTTCCTCCACATTACTGTATAGCCCTGCCAAATCCTGATTAATGATGCACATATTTTCCAGGATTTCTAAAAAACTATCTTGCTGATCTGCCTTCGAGACTGTGGTGGGTTATTTTTCCAGTCATATCAGCCATCTTTAGGTCAGATATTGTGCCATGTTGAATGTTAAAAACAGGAAATGGAACATGTTTCTTTTAAAGGCGAGCTTCAGAGTGACTTACTAAGCAATACGGGCTCTATTCAGACTCCTTTGCTTAAAGGTTCACACACTGATTTGTTGAATCAGGTTAATTGAGTCTCTAACAATTAATGTATCTAAAAAAAAAAAAAAACCTGAAAAAGCAACACTTATTTGTTTTGTTTTCCTGCACATTTGATACCAGAACAAATATTCAAATCAACTAACATAATAATATTCATTTGTTTTTACTTTAATTTGCTATAATTGTACAATTTTATCAATTTATCAGTTACTTTACAATCACACACCTCCTTCACCACATTCTTTATGATGCCCTTAAATTCATCAATGAATATACATGTGTGTAAGTTTAAGTTATTCTGCTGGAAGTTTACCAGTATAGCTTTATAGATAAAAAGATACCAGTGCTGTTCTCTGTGAATGGTGAGTAAGAGACTTTAAAAAAAAATAAAAACTGTGACTCAATTCAAGCCATCCACCAGAACAGCTTCATGAAAGCTGATGAATGAATGCCAGTTGCAAGCAAGCAAGCAAGCAAGCAAACAAACGAACAAACAAACAAAAACAAGGCAGACAAACCAAAGGGCTAGGTCCGGTTTAGAAAAGAATCGAAAGCTGAAAGAGTTGACCCGTATTGGTGAGCTGTACCAAATGAGGCAGATAGTCATGCGAATGGGAAATGGGGATAGGTGTTTGCTTCAGTATCATGTGATGTGACATGGTCGCTGTCTGAGAATCGCCTGTAGCCGTAGCTCATTCATGCAATTATCCTGTTAGCCCATCACGTGGCAGTAGCACTATGCGTGACATGATGCTGACACACATCAAGAGCTTCAGTTGACGTTCATTTCAAACGTCAGAATGGAAAAAATAACGTGATTGCAGTGACTTTTATTGTGGCGTGGTTGTTGGTGCCAGTTCGAGTATTTCAGAAACTGGGGTTCGCCTTTCACACACAACAGTCTCTAACGCAGAATGGTCCCAAAAACCAACAAAGGAAAACCATCCAGGCCAGATGTGAATGTTTAGACTGGTTTGAGCTGAAACGGAGGCTACTATAACTAAAATAAGCACTCTTTACAACCGTGGTGAGCAGAAAAGCATCTCCGAATGCACAACATGTCAAACGTAGAGGTAGAGCAAAGGTAGAGCAGCTCCAACAGCAGAAGACCACATCAGGTTCCACTCCTGTCAGTCAAGAACAGGAATTTGAGGCTACAGTGGGCACAGGATCACCTGGACAGATGAAGACTGGTGCCATGGAAGTGAAGGATTTCTCCTTTCCGCCAGCGAGACGCTTTAATCAGCGCCTTCTCCTCCGCTCTCATTCCTGACCATGCAGCAGCCATTTTTCAAAACGCAAATGAGATCTTGAAATATATCGAGTTCCTTTTTTAATTCAGTATGACACCTACCTCTACAAATCTTCAGTAAATCTCAGTTAGCAAGAATCCTTCTTTCTTTCTATCTATCTTTCTTTCTCGTTTCACATTCTACAGTCTCAGAAACTCAGCTGATGAAGGACTTTTGTCTGAAATGGCCTATTCCTTTGGTGACTTGGTGAACTATGCAGCAATAAAAAAAAACAAAAAAACATCCTTTCAGTCAAGCTTGCTTTTATTGTGGGTTGGCTGAGATATAAACCACAACGAAAGTTGTAATATATTAGATGTATAAGTTTGCGTGAAAATGTGTGAGCGCCTTCTTGTGGCGAAAGTCGACTATGAAAGGATCACACTGAAACAAACAACAAAAAAAAGATCTTTCATCATGTGAACAGATAAATGCCGAAATAATGAGAAGAGTTGAAGAATTACAGGATGCAAACTGCATGAAATCAGGTGTTTCAACACAGCTGAAGTTGAACGAGGAGCTGTAAGAATGTGTTAGCTTTACTGACTGGCTTTTCCACATCAGAAGGAAAATGTGAGCCGAGCAGACAATTTCAAATGATTCCATGCTTTATTTTGCAGTTCGTCTCCAGCAAAAGAACAATGTCATTTTGCAAATCAGCAAATCAGATGTTAACCAGTTAATCATCCGACATTATGATCTACTGGCTGTGGTTGTGCAGAATTCCTAAAATTCAGAAAATTCCTAAAATTCCGAAAATCTACTTCAGGTTTTAAAGGGAGAGTAGTGTAACATGATCTGAGCACTTGTGTCTACACAGCTACAGCATATTCCACTACATGTAGGAGTAGTATGCTTAAAAGGCAGTAGATGGTGCTGTTAGACAGGAAGTGTCTCTGAGGGGAAACATTTAGTCTGACGAGCTGCAGCATGGCTCCACGTTCACTTCCCTACAGTTCAGAACGTCACGAGCCTCCTCATGATCTAATCACAGTCAAGCGGGTGTGCTCGAGAAAGCGTTAGACTGGGCAGGTTCAGGGCCTTCCAGATAAATTTGCTTAGATGTGTTACCTTATAGGTTTCCCAGTGGACTTGATATAACGTGGTTTGAAGGAGGTGTAGGAGAGGCATTAATACAGCAGTGTGAGCACGGCTTACATACTGTCAAGACAAACTGGAAAACAAAGAAAACAAAAAACAAACATTTATTAAAAGTAAAACGCTTAAACCTGTTGTGGTAATATTTTTGATATGTAGGAGCATGCAGGTATTTTTCAAGCTGATTTCTATCCATTCGTCCACTGTTTATCCTGTTAATCCACTCCTCAATTCAGCCTTCCATCATTCATCCATCCATCATCGTTCATTCACTCACATACCCATCCATCCATTATTCATTCACCTATCTATTCAGCTGTTCAGCTGTCCGTTCATCCATCCATCCATCCATCATTCATTCATTCATTCATCTGTCGATCCATCCATCCATACTGCATTCCATCTTTCTATCCATTTATCCACTCATCCATCACCCTGTCCATCCAACCATTTTTCATCCATCCATCCATTCGCTCGTATGTCCATTCATCCATCTATCCATTATTCATCCATCAATCTGCTCATCCATCCATCCATCCATCCATCCATCCATCCGTCCGTCCACCTGGTTAACATTTTCACATTTCATTTGTAAACGAGTTTCTCTGAGTCTTGTCAGTGTAAAATCAGACACTTTCTATATGAACTTCCTGTTATGCATTCCTATTCACTGCCACTTGCTAAGTGCTAAAGCAAACTTTACTCCCATGTTCCAGCAAGTCTCGTCCTGTTCTTCTGAGATGCCTGTTGTGTTTTAGGATTGCTTTAAACCTACCCATGCTGGGGTGTGTGTGTGTGTGTGTGTGTGTGTGTGTGTGTGTGTTGGATCTGAATCCTAAGACTAAAACATGGTGCTTTTGCTATTTATTTCCACATCCCAGCCTGGCTCACAGTCTTTTCTTACTATCTACTGTTTTTTTTTCTTTAAACAGACCTACTGATTTAATCAGTGCATTGTATTTTACACTCTCTGACACAACCCGTCAAAGCAGCAAGCATACCCTCAGGCAGTGTTGAAATCCAGCTGGCAGAGACGCTTCCAAGTCACCACGCCCAGACTACAAGATCTTGTGCCTGAGGTCATGTGTAGTGTAAACTGCTGCTCCTATACGTGTAACGTACCTCACTGTTTTTATCATGAATGACGATTAATAAGCTTAGCCAGAGTTTCAAAAAGGATGCACTTCTTCTGTTGTTATTTGGCTGGAATTTGATGTAGAGGACGCGTCTGCACAGGCTCTTCAGTGGCCTGATTGTAGAACCTGTTCCAGCAGATCTGCTCAAGTTATGCACTCCATAGGGGACTCAGAGGAACATGCATGAACAGGACGTAGTGAAGTGTAAGTCATGAAAGTGAAGTGAAGCACGGTTTAAACTTCCCCATTTAAAAACCTTTCAAAAACTGTACATTTCCATAAGCGGTGCTTGTTTTCGGAATTCATCACTCTCCTTTTCTGTACTTCTTTATTTGACTTTTACTTAATTCTTTCCCTATTGATTCTGCGTTATCTTTGGGATTAGTGCCTTTATTTTGGATACATCCACATTACATTCTTCAAAATGTAAATAAATTGCAATTAGTGGTATATATATTTTTTTAATTTTTTTAAATCCAGAAACCTGGGGGGATACAAACTTTTCCACTGTGTCAAATAGTAGTTTTAGCAGCCATGAAAGGAAGTGTCCAGATTACAACTTTAAACAATTTCAAATCCCAATATTACTAACAAAAAATGTGAAAGAATAGTGTTGTTATGTCATAACCTATAAGAGCCAATCATGCTCAATATGCAAATGCAATATTCAGACACTCATAAGGTGTAAAGGTGAGCTATAGATATTCAAGCTTTGAATACTAGGGACCAATATAACTGGCATCCTGCAGTACGCATCATACCCTCTGGCTCTGAGGGAAAAGAATAAATGCATCTTTCAAAAAGTTTGAATTTGAATCCTTTTATTCAGAAAAGCGTGATGAGGCTTGCGGGGCTTAGTGGCGTCCGTCACGTGTAGTTTCTGCTCTGCTGTAATTTCTGAGTTCACTGGAAAGCAGCTGGATTAAAAATTGCTTCTGATTCTTCAAAACACTGTATTCATGTAGTGTGTGTGTGTGTGTGTGTGTTACTGACTACGGATAAAGGAATGTAGTTCTCTTAATAGTTCTCTTAATTCTCTTAAAGCTTAGCTTAAACCCAGACACACTTTAACCACCAGTAATGTGTTACAACCTCCAGAAATATGCAAAGCCAAGCCACACTAAACCAGTAAACACACACCATCTATCATATGCATGTCTACTCGGTCTCCCCTGACGATCTAATGACCTGGGATTTAAAAAAAAAAAACAACCAAAAAACTATGTACATTAGCAAGAATTTCATATAATAATCATCTTACATAATCTATATTTTCTGTCTGTTCATTTCAGCTCTTAGTTTTATTGAGATAGTGAGACTGACTTGCTCTATCGTTGAATAAAAATCATTTTTAATACTCTTGAGTGTGAAAGTTTGCACACCCTTAGGATCGAATGAAAAGAAAAAAAAAAAATAAACGAAAATTCCAAACAAGAAAATACACTTTTATTCTCATTTTTATTCACTTAACAGATTGATATTAAAAATATCGACAGATTTCGTGTGCTAATATTTTGAAATGGTATTGGAGTCAGTGATAAAAACAGGCATTTCTTCATCCATCTGCGTTCCTTAGCTCCTCGATCACACTGAGCAGCTCTGACTCAGTGGAACACCAGAAATTGTGGCAAAAAAAAAAAAGTATTGGATATGGATTCACAAGCATGACAGTTAATATTGAGGAGAAAGCAAAAGGCTTGGGGTCACAGAAGATGAACCTCTGCTCTCCGTTCACACTAGCAAGCGGCGATGCTACAGATACGCACTGTTTGGTTTCGATACGCATTTACAAGTTGTGAGTTGCAATTTAAAAAAAAAAAAAAAACAGAGTGACAAGCTGCATTTTCTTCTGTGAGAACTTCTCAAGTAGATGCAAATCAGGTCAAATGCAATAAAGGGTCATGATTCCTCAACGTTTCTTCAGTTCCTCAGATCTGACCTGCAGGTAGTTCCCGTTTAAGCTGTCGCTACACGCCCACGAGAGACAAAACACGAGCGACTTCATGCTTGCTGGTGCGAATGCACGGTTAGTGTGTTGGGTTCCACAGATGCTCCTT
>JAKKZJ010000004.1:3265456-3286797 GCA_033441845.1 Pangasius mekongensis
CAGGATTTCTGTCAACGCTGAAGAAAACACAGCGTGGTGCTAAAGTTCACCCACAGAGGGCGCTCTTCGCTGGCGAGAACAGCCCCCTTAAAACAATCTCTCTCGCCGCAAAATAACAAGAAAGAAATATACATTTCAACCTTTTGATCAATCGGATTCAAGATTCAAGCACTTTATTGTGATATGCACAAGTACAGCGCAAGTCTTAGCTTGGACGTTTGCACGGCTCCTGCAACCGATTTCAGATAAAAGATAAATAATATGAAATAAAATGATGGCAATATTACGAGACTCTCTCTACATGTTGAGCCTTTCGCAGTATTGTCAAGCTCTCTGCCAGTTGCTTAGGAAGTTGGTTGGTTCTTGCTTTTAATTATATATACAGTATATAAACTTTTATACAGCTGTTTGACTAAATAAAATACACTTCGATTCAACTCAGTTTTGTCACAAAACAGCTTTTACAGAAATCCAGATGCTAGATCCCAGAGGTGATAGCGGTGCGAAAAAAAAAAAAAAAAACTCCCTGAAACGCCATAAGGAAGAAACCTTGAGACTCTAATTGAAAGTGTTGTGTGGAAGAGTAAAGACCAACAGCACTGAGTGTGTTTACGGGATGTTCAGTATGAGTATGTTGGGAATAAGATTCCTGGGATGAGAGACAGGAAAGTGTTCATGATTATAGCAGCAGCTTTTAGGTACAAATCTACACTATCCAGGTGCGATGCAGTAAACGCTGAAGTAAGCATGAGACTTGGTTTATAAGCTAAAAAAAAAAATCGACTTATCTGTTCCTCAGTTGTACATTGTTACCCTGAAGCTTCAGTCAGGACGTTTATATTATTCAGTATGTCCTAGTGTACGACTTTTTAAAAGGTGCTCATGAGGAACTGACTTAAAAGGTAGCTGAAGCTGATATAATGATCTGATTTGTCTGCTGTAGAGAAATAAATATGTGAGTTGGTAAATTGTTTCACTGGATACTAATTTTATATCCTTATACTAGTACAAGTAGGTCCAGGTCTAAGAATACGAGAATACTGTCACGCTAAAACCCTGTTACAGAGGAGCTCTTCGCTAAATTCAGAAGTCGTTTAGCTCTGCAAGAGCTTCCTGGTTCTGGTTTTAACTGTCAATCTTGGCAGACTTTGGTCAAAGTAAATAATTAAGCCAGACACTCCTTCAGCTATTAAATACTGTCCTACACAAAGCTCAGTTACGTAAGTCTGCATTCCTTCGTCAGAGTAACAGGACAGCCGTGCAGAGGTCCACTGACAATCAAAAAACCCGACAAAAGGGGAAAAGAAAGTCTAAAACTCAGGCGTTATGGTGAATTTAAGAATGTGCGCACATGAATTTAACCAGCAGGTGACCATCCCTGGCGAGTGATGAGCAGCCCAGCCTTGTGTAGAATGGTGGTACGAGCTCAGTCACTCAATAATGTGCAAAAATGATAAATAAATACAACAGATATGCCAGGAGACGTGTGAATCTGGAAGGTGTTTCGAACTCTCTGATATGAACTGATCTCCTGGAAGCCCCGCCCCTTGCACCCTTTTTTTTCCACATTAGTAAAATTCTGGCCTGTGTCTCGTCTCGTTTTTGTCTCAGTTTTCCCCACTTGAAAGATGCCCTGACATAGTGTCCTCACATGTTTTGCGTCCATTAATGTGAAATAAAATCTAACATCCGTTCCCTTTATTAGGCATGCACTGAAATGCAGGACACCGAAAATTTGGTGGAAAACGATAAAAAAAAAAAAACATGAAAATTTAAACAGAAAAAAGGATGAAGCAACAATGGAAATGTCAGCCGCATGAAACCATTTCATGCCACCCCTTAAAACCTTTCTTCTTTTTTTTTTTTGCATGAAAGTTAATTCCATCTCTTGGCATGTTTACCCTAAAATTACAAGGCTTTATGTGGTGTTTAAGAAGTGCATTCACTAAAAGCACAATGCCATAATTAAGAATTTCAGATTAAGAAATCACACCGCAAATAAAACAGTTTTTTTTTCCCTCTCTTTCTGTCCTTTGGCATCCACTAAATCCATTCAATTCAAATCCTTTAAACATCACCGTCGTTTCTGGTGCGAAGGCATGTGCCTTCCTGTTCTACCTAAAACCCCCTTCCCCCAAATCCACGGCCTCAACCCCACCACCACGGAGCGGAGGGAGGGAAAGACGGAAGAGGGAGAGAGAGAGAGAGAGAGAGAGAGAGAGGGAGAGAGATGGAGAGAGGGAGGGCGGGATCAGAGGGGGGAGGACTCATGCTAGGGCTTGTGGTGGCGTCTCTCTCTCTCTCTCTCTCTCTCTCTCTCTCTCTCTCTCTCTCTCTCAGAGTTTGCAGTTGAGTCAGAGTAGAGATCTGGTCCTGAACGTGAACGTGAGTGTAGAAGAATCTCTGCTGCATTTTTTTTGCTCAAAAACACAAACTCGTCCTGGACTTAAGCTTGAATCTGAAGCAGTGGTGTCTATCTCCAGCAGTGGTGTCTATCTCCAGCAGTGGTGTCTATCTCCAGCTGAACTACGATGGCGAAAAACTCTCTCCTTGGAACCGTGAGGAGATGCGTTTGATTCTTTCCTGCTAGTACCAATACTAAAGGAGAAGAAGAAGAAAAAGAAAAGGAAGAAGAAGAAGAAGAAGAAGAAGAAGAAGCGGACTTTTTAAACTCAAAGGTAAGCTCATTAGCTAGCTGCTCCGCTTCATGCTCCTCACTCCAAATCCATCTTTCTCATTCCCCTCTCATCGACTTGTTCATGTCCATGTCATGGATGAATGAATCTTCACAGAGTGTTTTGTTCTCGCGGATTATTACAGACTGTGTCAGAGTCTGAAGCGTGTCAGGAAAGAGAGGGTTATTACAGAGAGAGAGAGAGAGAGAGAGAGAGAGGGAGAGAGAGAGAGAGTTCATTGAGCTGTGAGAGTGAATGAGAGTGAAGGCTTCTCATTACGTTCCTCTGTTTTTTAGCCTTTTCTACCTTCTGAGGTTCGGACCCTCATGCTAATTGGAAGCATATGTTGATGCACAGCGAGCGAGGAAGTCCTCCGTGTTTTTCTTGCTGTTGTTGGCTCGCCTTTGTGCAACAGAGAAAGAGGGCAAGAGATAAAGTGCAGTGTTTTTCCTCTAATCATTGACAAGGCTGCTGTGAAGATTATTAACGATGTGCGTAAGTAATATTTATAAAGGCACCTTAAACCTGCGACCCGTTGAGAGTCGATCAGTTGAACCGACTGGAATGAGGCAAATGTTATGAGAAGTTAAAAAGGTCGAGGTTATGGTTTGAGGCAAGCTTAGCGTCCGCGTGTTTTTCTTTCTTTTTCTTTCTTCATTTGTGTGAAATCATACCCCACTTTGCCTCCACTCATTCATATTTGTATGAGCTTCTCACGACGTTACCTTCACACGCTTCTCCCTTAAGCCGGCTTTACACTGTACGCTTTTCAGCCTCATTTTGCTGCCGCAGACAAAAAATCATCGTACGCACATCGTAACCGAGATCAGTAGTCTTAGAGCACGACGTGTAATGTGAAGTATAATGTGATGTGCTGACCAGTGGCTGATTAGCGACCAAAGACAGCCGATGACAACATTCTGCCAGGAATTTGTTTATATTAAAATCTCAGTGTGAGTGCTGCTACGATGTTTGTCCAAAAGTCACCAATAGAAGGATGGCTTTAGATTTATGCTAAACTCACGGGACAGCTACAAATAAGGTAGTGGCGATGGCAAAACATAAACGATACATGCTAATGGACAGAAAATATATCCTTATCACCCCAAGCTCATGTTAAAAAATCCTGTTTGTGTTAAAAGCCTGTTTTCTGCACAAGCTGATTGATGACGTAAGCAGATTGTAGTAATTTTCTTTAATCACAGGTCTATCGTTAGAGGATCTTCATCATCATATAGTAGAAAATGACATGGAGAACACACGTTATCACACAGTCTGTTATAGATTTCGGACAAGACTTTGTTGGGATCGTCTTAAAAGGCAGCTGAAATCGCACAGAGTAAAACTTAAGTCTACATCCAAAGTAACTTCTGCAGCGGATTAACTCCCAAAACAAGCCTTGTGTAGCCAATGGAAAGCCATAGGATCACCATGAGTCACTGGAATTACCCTCTCGGATTTAAACATACAGTATATCGTTCGTGAAAACAAGCTACATGACTGTGGTAAGCCAAGATAAACTTTTCCTGTAAATGATTTTTTTCAGGCAACTCGACGTATTGCGCCAAGCAGCAAAGCATCAAAGCATGAAACGGACACCATACCCCCCCTTTTAGTTCCTTTTGCTTTAACATCGCTGACCTTGTTGGAATTTGTCTACGACTACGTCTGAGATCAGACATGGATCAGATCCAATGACGGCTGGTCACAATATTAAAATTCTCCTAATTCAATGTTACTATTATGAAACCATTAGGGCGGAGCTTTATAGCACGAGGTCTCATCATAGCAGACCGGCTGAACTTTACTCATTTTATATTACGAATTTTATCATGAGAGCACGCTGCTACGAGCTATCACTCAAACTTATGCAAAGACAGCAGTCGTCTTTTATTCCCCACGTAAATACGGCGAATGAGCCAATCAGCATATGAATCTGGAATGATTGACAGTAGGTGTGTTGAACTTTCTGATATTAACTGACACCGTCTGGAAGCCCCGCCCCTTTCCTTGATCTCACATTAGAAATCTCTCCTCTTGCCTTGATTTTTCTCCAGACACGAGAAAGATGGGGTCTTGCTTTCTGAGTTCATTAATATGAAATAGAATCTATGAATGTATGTTTGACTTTGCTAACATTAGACAAGAATTTAGCTAACATTAGCTCATAGATGGCTAAAATAGGAAGAAAGAGAGCATGAAGATAAACTTTTCTAGTGTCTTAATGCATGTGAACACAAACAGACGAGTGGCACATTTTTCCTTCTCAAGAGCCAGGTGGTTACCGTAAAACCTCGTATATATGCACACTGAACGTTCTACCTTAGACAAGTGATGTGAACGACAGACAGACAGCACCTTTCGTCATCAATGTTTTGTTTTTGTTTGTTTTTAAAGTCAGAAAAAGCTATTCTTCTGAATAGCAAGCATGATAAACAGAAAAGCTGCGCTTGCCATTGGCCTGCTGTTTCATTCCAACCACACAAATCTTACACTTCTGCCATTGTCCCTAATTTGTATTTTGAATGGATGATCTTTACTTAGCTTGTTCACTTCTAGTTCCTCCTCCTAAGGCAAGTTTAGAAATCAGTGCTAGAAAAAATAATCCGCTATGTTCATGTTTATTTCATTATGTAGAGTATATGATGATATGGAAGCGGGGTTAAATAAATTATGCTGCGTTCAACTAGAGGTTGTAGCCCATGAATACACCCCCTCAACTTGAAATTCCTACTCGTAAACTCAGGGCAGTCTTCTCAGCTACAAGTTCCTCTGAGTTCAGCAAGTGACACCAAATCAACGTGAGTGCTCCCAGCATCAGCAGTAAACACAGCAGCACTTCTTACTTTAAATGAGTTATAATGTACATACAAGAATTTGCTTTAATTCAGACATATTTGCGTGTTAAATCTATAACGCTGACTCTACAGTTCACTGTTTTGAGGAGGAAAATATACATCACTCTTCACGGTTAGCTGGCTAGTTTGTTGCTAACAAAAAACGAACATGGAGGCATCCATGATTTTTTTCCAACTTCTACCTCGAAAATGAAATCATTCTGAGCTCTGACTTACCACTTTATAGGTAAGTTGAATGCACTGAATCCCTGATGCACAGGAAATCTAGGGGGCGTGTCACTCTGTGTAATCGTCTGACATAGCTGTCACTGATAGGCTGCATGAATCTACAGTCTGAGCTAGAACGAAATCAGCCCCAGTCTGGCTTCTCGCTTCTTCATATCATTCTGCTTTGCATTTTTTACTTGTGGCCAGTGGTGGTGCTGTTGCTGTTATTCATACTTCTAGAAAAGTTCAAAATAATCCACTTTAAGCCATTTGTTAACAAAAAATAAGACAATGCCAAACACTGAGCCTTACATTTATGTTTTTTTCCCCTTGAAAGCAAGTGAAGGCATAGCCCTGCTAACATTAGCTGCTGGCCTTGGTGCTATCCCTGTTTGTGTTCAGAAAGCATATGTCTGTCAGTGTATTTAAGCCCAGATGGAGAGATCTGACAGAACAAAGCCATGGCTGAGAGTGATATAGAAGCTGCCTGTCCTTTCTACGCAGAGCGGCCGTAAGGCTAACATGTGTGAACCATTACAGGCACCATTGGGGACTACTGGACCACAAAGTGGCAGTCCCAAGCATGGAGTTTCTAAAATGTTGCAAGCAGAGTGTCAGATTCATAAAAAGAACACAAGAGAGACAAAAACACAAACCCTGAAAGCAAGAGATGTATTTTAAGAAGCAAGACAGAGTGAGAAAAAATGGAAAATATGGTAGAAAACGTCACCATTTTAAACCGCATTCTTTTGGCTCTCAGGATTCGGAGACCGTAATTTTGAGCTGGTTTAGAAGTTGTTACGCAGCCCACAGGAACCTCTGTCCAGTCAGCGTGCTCTATATTGTTTCCGGCCGATTTTTTTTTTTTTTTCGTTTCTGTAGAATGTCCAATGTAGGAGGCGAGACAAATACAGGTTAAAGTTCCAGAAGAGCTAAACAAACATGGCTAAAATAGCTTCTCACTCCTCCCTGGACTCTTTCTACCAGATTCCTCTGCTTTGTTTAGTGTCCAGATTCAGTGTTGAGTAAAAAAATGTTTGTAAGCAGCAAGCAGCATAAGGATTTAAAGTTTGAACGGAAAGTAATTCTCATGTTCTAAGCATTTGGTGTGATTGTGTCTGACATTCTCAGAAATGGTAAAGTTAATTAATCAGTGGAAATCTTGACCAGATGTAAAGCATTACAACCAGAAAAAGACTGAATCTAGAACCAAGATGTCCTTGGCTTGTCCATCTGTGGGAATAAGGTTATAGCAACACTCTCAGAAATAAAGAGTCTAAACTATACTTTTCCTTGTTACTGGAGTACCATCAAGGGTACATTTTTTTGTACTTTTTGTATCTACTTGAAAGCTTTAGCTTTTTAAGCTAACTCTTACTAAAGCTAGTTAAAGCTCCACCACATGCACCTTCCCAGGTAAAAGGGAACGAAAGATGTACCCTTAATGGTACCATCCCAGTGACAAGCATAGGTGGTTCTGGGGAGGCGGTGAGGGCGGTGCCTCTCTAACAACAAGCCTGACCACTCCCCCCCAGTAACAACAGTGAGTAGGCTCTGAAATAATGATTACATATGGTATGTGATTACTTTTTTTGCGAACATACCAAATGAAAAACCCCACATTATCTAGTCAGTGGACTGAATCTCCCATGAAGGCAATCTGAAGACATCTTTTTCCACTTGGCAAGGTTGGAAGAAAGTAGGAGAAGGCACACGAAAAATGACACTAGAAAAATAATAAAAAGCAAGACTAGTGATATTAACATTCTGTCACAAGCATATGCTTCATATCAACATATCAGACTTTCACTTGAATGCTCTGTAGGCCATGTTCTGCACTGACACAATTTAACCAAGTCTACCTCGAAAACTATATTATTTAAATAAAATTGATTTCCAACTTACGAGACTCATAAAATAAACCTAACTTCTCCTCTTCTCTGCAAACACAATAAGGCTTGCAAGTCACAAGGTACCACAGTACAGTTATTGTCCTTCTTCTTTCGGCTGTTCCCGTTAGCGGTCGCCACAGCAGATCCTTGATCCGCATATTTGATTTGGCACAGTTTTTTTGCCAGATGCCCTTCTTGATGCAACCCTCTCCAATTTTATCCGGGCTTGGGTCTGGCACTGGGAGTGCACTGTCTTGTGCAACCCCAGTGGCTGGGGTCGGTTTCCTGGCTGGGAATCGAACCTGTGCATCGAACATGAGAGCGCCATGGCCTAACCACTCCTCCTCCAGGGACCCATGGTACCGCAGTACAGCAACGTGGGTATTTTCAAAAAGCAGAAAGTCTCTGTAGTCTCTGTAGCCTAAAGAATTTACCGCCTAAAACCTTTCTACCTTTTGAAAATACCCGTGTTACCGTATCGTGTTCTTTTCGAACTAAAAAAAGACTGCGTAAATAAGATTGTGAATGATTTTGAACATGGTCTTGCCTCTTAATAGCCACATTGCAGTGAGTACAATGGCTTAATATTCGGAGTAGAAAAAAGTTCTAATGTGGCCAATCTAACAAAATGACTGGCCCCAGCCTTTATTTATTTCTGGGAACGTAGACCCCTACTCCAGTGTTTATCTTTCAGACAGGAGGAACCTGTTCAGAAAGCCGAGAATTCTCAACTCCCCAGCAAACACTTTTTTTTTCTTCTATTGATTGACATGTTGTTAGTTATCACTGTTATGCGATGAGGTGTCTTCCAAGCGTGGAAACGTTCTTTCGACATTTCTCAGTTTCTGACCCGTGGTCATCACAGAAGGCTTTTCCTCCACTTCTCTGAGCCAGGTCACATTCCTGACTAATGGCCTCCTCTCTCCCCTCACCGAACCCGACTTCCTGCTGCATTTTACGGTGTTCCTGCTGTCGCCTGGGGTTCAACGCAGCCCTGAGCGTCATTAATCACGCTCTGTTGTTTGACTCAATGCTGACACCGAGTGATCTCCAACGGCTGGAGGTCTTCCATGCTTCCCGAGAAGATAACCCCATCCAGCAGTCACAGTCTCCGGGAAGTTTTTTTTCGGATAACTTTTATCTGTCTGTTGAGCGTGTAGGAAAAGTGTAACTATTAATTACAGCATTTCTGCAAGCTTCCCTGCATGTTTGGCCATTTTTTTTTCTGTCAGCTCCAACACAAGTCCATGTGAACTAGGTGTCGGGTTTTGTGTTTCAAAGCTCTTGGGTTTTTATAAGTCTGTGGATATTTTTCTTTCTTGTAATGAATGGCAGCTCCCTGAGTCTCAAAAGACACAAATATCATCTCTAATGTGACCACACAGACCCCCGAAAGAATCTTGGCTCAAAGTATTTCTGATCACTGGCCAACCAAAATCTCCAAAACAGCATTATGCAGCGTAAATCACGAGTTCATGAAACACCATGAATGCGAACCGGGGTAGATTGAGAAGAGAGAAAGTAAACCACAGGAAATGCTAAATACCGCTTAATAATAATAATTAGCGCAATGAGACACAGTCTGCTTTCGAAAGTGGCATGGTCTGTTATTTAGCCAAGGCTAAGCAGATTATCTTTGGATGATGTCATCTTCAGTGACTTATCACTATGGTTAGCCATGTTGACAACTGCAACGACGGGGTCAGGAGGTCAATCCACCACATCACAGATGCAGTCTAATGTTCATATTCAAAGGGGTAATAAGCAAATCCCAGAGAATATTTCTAGTACCATTTAAGTTTTACATTTATTTATTTATTTATTTATTTATTTACAGCAAATATCATTAAGACCTTAGCAATACTACCACTGATATTGGCCAGACCTACAATATACAATGTTACACCACAGTGCTGTTGAATTCTTGACTCTGATTGGTCAGAAGGTGTTGATTAATTCTCTATAACAGCAGCTCTGACAGCAGAAAAATCCCTTCTCAGCTTTCACGGGTAAGCCTACTTGTAATGATTCATTATTAGCCTAGTAAAAAGAGAGCTTTCAGTATTAGTAGACTCGTAGATGTAGCTGTGCGAGAAGGTGGACTGTGAGCATAACATTCGAAGATGTTTTATTTTTGGAGATTGATATAGTGCTTGGTCGAAAGGTGCTGAGCTGAGTTTCCTGACATCATTCACTTGATGTCACTTGAAATCCGAGAACACCTTAAATCTTTTGGCTTTCTTAAGAAATCATGGTGTGTAGTCAAACACCTATTTGAAAGTTTTGCAGAACTGTCAACGTCTTACTTTATAAATATTCCGGGCTAATTTCAAACCAGTTCCTGTTGGAACCAGGATCTGAGGAACATACCTAGTGATAAATGAGGCAAAATCTAATACAGCATATGGCTAAGCTTTTGAGAATTATAGTTCTTGCTCAAGGGGCCATCAGTGGTGATCAGTCAGTCCTGCGATTCAAGTTCACAAGCAGTTCGCTCAGAGTCTCAGAGCTCCTCAGAGTGCCATTATCTTTTGCCATCCCAGACTCCATCCATCCTGCTGCCATCTTGCTTGATAGCAAACATGTAAAGATCTTGGTTTTATCTTCCATGGGAAAGGTATCTGAATACCACAGCAAGATCGACCACCTATGTTGCATGAATATGCTTTTTCAACCACATTCACGTCGGAGCAGTGTTCCTGAGGGCTTAGCTGAGCCATCCTCTCTTTCGCTTCGAGCAGCTGTGCGTGGGTGATAACAGATCATATATCTGCGTGAGGCTGCCATTTCCTGGGCTCCAAAGAGATATGAAACGTCTACTGTAACTGTTGACACAGATTCCATGAATCAGGGGATTTGCAGAACGTAGCAGTAATTTAGCAGGGATTTAGCAAGAATTACTCCACCGATTCAGACTCCATTCATATATTCATGTGAAAAACACTGTATAATCTGTCTTTTATAGTCTTCACATTCCGCTATGTTCATTGTGAAATTTCTTCCCACTTATAATTTTTTTTTTTTAACCCCAAATCAATGTCTAATCTTGTTATTGAGAGAAATTTTAATCTGGTGAATTCTTAGAACCAGAGTGAGATGTGGATCAGGACGTTTTACATGCATTAAGCTGGTTTATGGGAAATTATCAAGTAAATGATGATTTGAAGTTTAAGTTTGATCTTAAGTTTGAAGATTAATTCAGGAACAAAGTGTTACGGGAAAGAAATCATTGATGATTGACGGAAGTGTTTTATTCCTCTTATACCACATCAATCTTCAATGACTATTATTTATTTATATATATATATATATATATATATATATGAATAACACATAGTTTTTTGTTCATTTATTGTTACATTTAATGTTGTGGAATGTTACAGCTTTACCTCAGACTGTTACAAAGTCTGATATGTCACCAAATGTCACCATAGCAACAGTTACAACAATGCTTCAGTGTGTTTATGCACAGAGTCCACCGTACAAATCCCTGTGTAAGGTGTTACTATAGAAACGATAATGTACTAGAATGAGTGCATTGATCTAAACCGGAACTTCTGACCAATCAGAATCGCTGTGGTATAAAAGTGCACAAACATCCTCACAAATCAGTTTCAGTCTGCAGAATAAAAAGCCCAGATGTGTTTACGATCGCCGCTACGTGCTACGCCCTACTCCATATTCAGCCACAGTGCAGCTCTTTTGAAAGCCTCGCTCCGTATTAGCAGATGGTTAGTAAATCAGCGGCTTACTCTGAAGGCTTTCCCTTCTCTGCCCTCAGGGTGTCAGATTCCTGTGTGCTGATTCAGGTGTAGGGCGGAGCCACTGAGCATGATTACTGATTTGAAATCAGTGCTCTGTCCACCTCGCTGCATCTGCAGCCCCGCGAAAATACCTTTAAGGGAGCAGCTTCCAGCTTTGAAACACTTCAGCATTTTTTCCCCCTCATTATTTTTTTTTAGCACAACCAATGCATTGATGATCAACTATCTCAGTCGCCAAGTCACCTTGACGTCTTTACGCCTGGTCTGGTCATGCATCTTCAATCTGGATTGTATCCTGATTTTTACACTCTCTCATTTGTTGGACTGAAATCCAATTGCTTTATCGTGTACATTGAAACGTTGACATTTGCTGCTATGTATAGTCCTACAGACTTTCCTGAACTGAAATATGTTTCTCTTTTGCATGAATCTCCAGCACAAGTGAAGTTCTAGCATTTTAAAATCATCCCAAAAGTAAAAAAAAAGCGAGAAAGTCTAAAGCATTATAGATTTCATTCCAACTCCACCGAAAGACGCCGCACTTTGCTTTACTTTTATTAGCTAATCATCACTCCATCGTCATCCACATCATTGAAACGATCGAAAACGTTGTGCGCTGTCATCTGTAAGGAGCGTGTGAGCGCTCTTCTCTGTTTTGATGATGATATATAAAGGCGCAGGAACATGGCGGACATCTGGCTGAAATTGATCAGGCTAGGATATTTCACTACGGCACGCGGCTTTTCAGAAAACCTGATCAGAGTGTGACATTCGCGATGTGAGGAAATCGCACGTAGCTAGCGAGGTTTTTAGACATCATTAGGCAGACTGAATGTTTTTAACCGCTGCCTCTGTTAATCCCAAAATCCAATTTGAAAATCGATCACAGTGACATCCCAGACTGGGTTTTCTCTCGAAAAGAAAACCGATCGACATCCAACTCAGCTAATAACAGCTGATAACCAGCTCCTTGTCTTATTCTTTGTTTGATGTTGGTTGCCAGGTTAAAGATCTTTATTTTATATGCTGCTGTAATTTTCTTAAACGTAAAGAAAGGTCGACGTAACAGACCATGTTCAGAATGATACATCAAGGCCTGGAGTACGGTGGCCTGTAAGTGCAAAACAGTCTGTTATTTATACTCATCCTAGCGAAAACAATCGAATGTGAATTTACTTGTGTTACTGTAGTGAGCGTAATTGTCTTTTGCTGAATAAAACGGATTCCTTATAAGGCACCTTTTCATTGTTTGCATGCTCATATTAATGCTGTGCAAATTTGACAGCATATCCAAAATAACATATTTCCTATTTCCTCTTAAACATCCTGCAGCTCTCCAGTTTCCTCCATATTTCTGCCTGATGTACTCTGTGTTGTGGGGTTTTTTTTTTTTGGATGTATTTTTCTGATTTGCTGTTTTGTTTTTGGTTTTGTTGTTGCATTTTCTGATTTCTTTTGTTTTGGGTTTGTTAATATGTTTTCTTATTTGATGTTTTGTTTTTGGTTGTGTTATTGAGCTTTCTGATTTGTTTTGTTTGTTTTGTTTTGTTATTGAATTTTCTGATTTGTCTTGTTTTTGGATTTGTTAATGTTTTATGATTTGTTTTTTTTTGTTTTTTTTTGTTATTGACTTTTCTGATTTGTTTTGTTTTTGCTTTTGTTTTTGGCACTTACGGCCTACAGCATTAGAGAGGTGGATATATTTACACTTGTATGAGCGTGTGCTTAAAATGTGTCTCAGACATCCTGAAGTGCTTTGATTGGGTTTAAATCTGTGTGAATGTGCCGTAAAGTGCACTTACATTCTGGATATAATCCTAATACATGATGCACGAAATGGCCGAGTATAAATCAACACTTATCCAGGTGTGGAAATATCTTTAAGATTACAGTTGTGTCACCTTGATTTAATATGACAAGGCGTTTTAATTATCTGGTGAAGCCGAATGAGGTGAAATACATCATGGAAGTGGCTCAGTGGGTTGTGGCTACGTGGCGCGTCCAGCTCTTCAGGTGTCAGGATCTGTTCTAGAGGCGCCTGTTAAAACAAGTCCAGGTGTCAAAAGCAGTGATCCCGCTCCACCTTAAGACTTTTGGACTCGTCTTTGGGCCTTGTAGGCTTGTAGCAGCACGCTGCCTCTGTCTTAATGGAACCTGTAATAGTAATAGCATGCTAAAGCATTTAACACACTAACAGTGAGTGTGTTTACATGCACACTAATAATATAATCATTATCACATTACAGCACATACCACATTATTTAAGTGGTCATGTGACCAGATTAGTAGGATATCGTAAAACGGATTAAAGTTGGGATCAGATTTTAAAGTGATCTTTTTTTTTGTTTTTAACTCTGCACTCTGGATTCAGTCATAGTTTCCAAAATGTTTAAAATAACTGTAAAGCAACTTTTCCTTTTTACGCAAAAAAACAGAGATCTGGGGCTTCCAAACCAGCTACACGGAAAAGCACAGTTTAGTGCCCATATTTCATAAAGTGTACAGTGATGTCCTAACACAAGCTCAGGTCTGCCTTTGAATTAAAGTCTATGCAGCACGAAAAGGATCAGAATTATGTACAATTTGGAGCCGAATAAAAAAATTTCCAGTAAGCTCATTTCATTTTAAACACTGTTTGATGACAGATCTTTCATCTTTGGCTGGGTTTATTGGAAGGCAAAGCAGTATATACTGTAATTACTGATGAATGTATGTAGTCCAGGAGTTTTCCACTATCCCATTGCTGAAGTGTATGTAAACCTGTTGATAGAATTGTTACCTAAATCAATGTTTTTGTGAAGTTGCTGATGTTGTAAGTCAGCAGTCTGACGACTTGCCTGCAGCTCAGGAGGAGGTCAGGGGTTTGATCACTTCAACACTTAACCCCAGTTCTGTAATGTTAGTTACAGTTAATGTCGTAAGTGAACTGTAACTACTTCATAAAAATGTTGAGTAAATCCTCAATATAACTTTCTTACAATACTTATGCGATAATTATGAATGTGCCATAAAGCCCCAAGTGAGGTGCACTTCAAATAAAGTATTAATTTATTTAACACTAATTAATGTTCTAAGATTTAACAGTGACCTTAAATTTTAGGTGCTGCCATATTACGTCGTATTATCATAAACTTAAGGATTAAATTAAAAATTAGGCGTAAAAGTGTTGCGAAGTTTAAAGTTTAAAGACTGTAACTGTCGCAGTTTCCATGGCGACAAGTACAATGTGCTCAAGTTTGTGACGGTGTTGGTCTTATGTCCGCCCTCGTTTGGACCTTTGTTTATTACCCTTTGTTGTGTGTTTTGTGTGTTTAGTTCTTGATTAGTTTGGCTATTTATACTCTCGTGTCTTTGTTTCCTTGCGAAGTCTTGTCAACTGTATCGTGCGTTATCAAGCCTTGTTTTTAACCTTGCTTTGCTAATTCTCTGGTCTTTGATCTTCCCTAGTGTTTTCACATATTACCATTATGGATTGTATACAGTGGATATAAAAAGTTTACACACCCCTATTAAAATTGTAGGTTTTTTTCGATGTAATGAATGAAACTAAGATAAATCATATCAGATCTTTTTCCACCTTTAATGTGACAAAATCTCAAACAACAGAATTCTAGTGAAAAACAAATTGTTACAGATAAAAAAACAAAGAAAATGAAACAACTTACAATATGCTGGTTTCATAAGTATGCACACCCCTTAACTAATACTTTTTATTGTTAAATCACATTTTGCTTGCAATACACCGCTCAGTGTTTTGGGGGTAAGAGTCTACCAATTTAAGCACATCTTGATTTGGCAATTTTATTCCAATCTTCTTTGCAAAAGTGCTCCAAATTGTGAGGGGATCTCCTGCACACAGCCCTCTTCGAAATCTTTCCACAGGTTTTTGCTAGGATTTAGATCAGGGCTCTGACTGGACCAGTCCAAAATAGCCTAAAGTGGATTTTCTTTTCCTGAAAACATTCCTTTTTTGGATTTAGATTCGTGCTTTGGGTCGTGGTCATGCTGGAAGGTGAATTTTTTTTCTTCATCTTCAGCTGTCTAACAGAGGTGTGCAGATTTTGTGCCAAAATCGATTGGTATTCAGAGCTATCCATGATTCCCTCTATCTTGCCTAGAGCCCCAGTCAGGCCAAGTCAATTGGTCTTTACTGCCGTTCCTCTATATAGCTTGTATACATTGGAACAAAATGTCATTTCTCCACTGTTACACTAGCCAACAGTGTGTACATTAGTGTATTTTATTTTATTTGTCTCGTGCATAATAGTTTTTATGCTCCCTAGATGATCCGCGTTCGCTTGTATAATGAATGCATTCCTGAAAATGATGAACGAGGCGATGAGAAATAGAAGCGATGCAGAGTTTTTGCTCTCTACACATGCTGAAACTTGCGCACTTGGAGTAAAAATTACAGTGATGATCACAGGAGTGAAAAAAAAAAAAAACCAGACACACACACAATAGCTGAGAAATTGCATTTCCATTTATTACATGATCTCCACATTTCTGTTAGTGATGCTGACAATGGCCTGTTATTGACAGGGATAATAGCAGTAATTCAGTATTAGAAGCTTAAACACGACCTTCAGGTACACAAGCAGTGTGTGAACATGGTGTCTGCGTATATACTGTGACTGCGATGGCTGTGTGCTGTTATTCACATCACACTGTGTACTTCAACCAGGACACGTGCGTTTATAATGTTTTATGTCTCACTAGATGCCGAATTTAGTATCAGCTGTCTGCGTGTGGATTTATCGCTTCCTGAATGGTGTGTGTGTGTGTGTGTGTGTGTGTGTGTGTGTGTGCGTGCGTGTGTGCGTATGGGGTGTGTTACTGCAACAGTAACAGCAAAGGTTATCTATAGAAAACAATACTTAACCCTTCAATGGAACTCAGGTCAGAAGGTCACACTGAACATGGAGGTGTTTCCTACACAGTGTGTGTGTGTGTGTGTGTGTGTGTGTGTGTGTGTGTGTGTGTGTGTTTTGTGGTATGTTTCAGTTATGGCCAAAAATGCCAAAAAGACTGACAGAGAGGAAGTGAATTTCATTCTGTTGTTATGTATATAGCATTAATTAATTAATTAATTAATAATAAAAAAAATCTTTTCACATTTGTGGAAGGAGTCTCCAGTGTCAGAGGTTTGTTTTCTGAAAAGGGAAAATCTTCATGACAGAAGAGTTTACACATTTTCTGTAACATGACAAAGCCAACTATAAATAAAAAGCTAGTAAGTATGACGTGCTATTCATTAATAAATCAATGTCTGTGATAAGAGAGGAATAAAACTCTTCAGGATGTGCTGTTAGGGGAAAATAATCAACTTCAAGGTGGTAACAGTTCACGTCTCCACTTTGTGTCATTGATTATTTTCCTAGAAAAGTGTTTTATTTTCTGACATATGTAATGTTATCGAAACGACAAAGTTAACAAGCGTCGTATTGATGTTCTCTCAAATAGAAATTTAGTAATGTTGAACATTAGGTGAGTTGGTGTGTAAATATTGGCACCCACCATTCATCCTCATTAATAACCACCGCAAAACAAATGAATTAGTAAATCAATTCATATCAGTTGTGGACTTAATGTTATTTACAGATGGATATAATGACTTATTTGGTCCATTATTGGAAGAAAATATAAAAAAAAACAAGTGATGATTACTTTGTTATTTTAATTTAATTAATTTGTTACTTACGGTGTATTACTCCTGACCGTTACGGTGTGTTAAGTGATATGGTGTGTTAAGTTAAGTAATGTTAAGTAATGCATGTAAAAAAAAAAAAAAAAAAGTGTACTGTGGCCTACAATTGACTTTCACAGAACTGGTAAATAGGTTTGTTTGTGTCATGGGAAAATACCACAGTAGATTCTTAACTTCCACTTCTGCTACATTGCAACATTAAGATTAAGGGGCCATTACTTTTGCAAATTGCCCGTTCAGTATTACTCTCTTAATCGCTCTCATTCCACACAAAACTACACCATTAATATCTAATTAAGCAACTCTCCTGAGAACCTCATCCCCCTCCCCTACGTTTCCTTGGCGATGACCTCCTTCACACAGTCGGCCTTTCATTCTGCGTACAGGGGGTGTTTAAAGACCCCCCGCCCACACACACACACACACACACACACACAACCACTACTTTTGGATTTACAGCTCTCTTTATCCTGTGTGTTTGGAGTCTAGAGTCAGACTTCATTAAGTGACACATTCAAGCAGCAAATCGTTTCAAAAACAAACAAGTCCTTGAAAGACCTTCAGAGATTTAGACAGACTGCTGAAGAAGGAGAGAACGAAAGCCGTCTTGCGAAAGCGGCGACGTGATTTCGCATTGTATATAAGAGATTTCACATTGCACGTGACTCTGAGCTCAGAGACCTCACGCAATAAACTGAAAGATTAAAGCTTGGAGACTTCATTCGATATCCAGCGTGACTATTATGCTTTTACAGCGTCATAAAAAGTTCTACAAAAGCGTTTTTCACTGCTGTGGTTTCCAGCTGTTAAACAATTAGGCTGCGTTCACAAGGACTTGTTTGGTATCCATCAAACACACACCTCTCGAAAAAAAAAAAACGTGTGTCAGGGTGTAAAAAGTTGTCGTGCTTGAAATATATTTTGATTGAATGTAGAAGACTTTCTAGGGCGGGGTTTCAGTCATTCGAAGTCATGTTCAAAGCTATAAGGACAGTTTACCTTTAGCCTCTATTGGATTATAGCACAAAACTCCCACCAACAGACACGCCCAAAACAAAGCAGCTACGCACAACAGTATGTTTTCAGATGGATGCTAAAAAGTCTTTGTGAACATAGACTGTAATATCACGCAGGACAAGGTTTATACATGATAAGCTTTTTTATGTTACATCATATTAAATTTCTCCACAAAGTTATTTCCTTCATCAGTCGACATTTTTCATTCTTGATTTTTTACAGACAAACACTTATGTTTAAATGTGCTGGTCTAAATGTTATTGAAAACCCCATCTCTGATGCTTCTACTTGAGTAAAATCTGGACACCTCAGAGACGTTAACTACACGCAGGTGATTTGCATAATCTGAATACCACGCCCAGAAAATTGACTTAAGGAACCGCGTAACCCGATTCTGAATACGAGAAACTTTCCCCACATAAATACTGAAGTAACTTTTGAGCTTAAGGCACAAACTGAATATGGAGCTTTGATCTCGTGTCATCATTTTTGCTAAAACTAGAATGCAAACCCTGCTAACAAGGTTTTAAGGTTTTGCGGAACGTTTTCTGAACGTTACGCTTCGAGGAACATTTGGTTCATAGAATATTCTGCCAAGTTTCTAAGAAGAGTATTTTAAGAATATTTTATAATATAAACATTCCTACAATGTTTAATTGTATGACTATCCATAACGTTAATGTTAATGTTAATGTTTGTTTTTAGTTTTAGGAAATTAACACTGACATTTCCATAACGTTCGGTTTTTGTCTAACTGGGAATGTTGTGTGAGCAACAATCTAATAATATTATGAAGCAAACTAAGAGAAGAACATTGATGAATGTTACAGGGACGTTACTTTCGGACTTTATTAACAGTATTCTAACAACGTTGCCCGTTAGCTGGGAATGTCCCATTTGGTGTTTTTCTTATTTCCAATAAAAACGCACAGGCGTCATTTGTTCAACAGGCAAACATGTATATATACCATTTTTCTATTTCTATTTTGACTTCCCATAATGGGTAATATATAAACAGTAAAATGTGAGGAATCAGCAGGGGAAGTCTGAGACGAACCGCACAGGAAAAGCAAATGTCTGTCAGCATTAGAACTAAATATACTTCAGACGTTCACACTTCAAAGGACAGAAGAGCGTAACCTCTTACAAATTAAGATACGTTCAGTGGGAACTGGTCTGAGATTGATTCTGGACCGAGTTCAGTTCGTGTTGTTCCGAATCCCATTCCTAGTTCACCTCGACCATGTTTTTCTGCCACACTGAGCGAACTCATGAAGCATGAAGCACCTCCTGAGCTGAATGGAGCGGGACAACACACAGGATCAGGATCTACAGCTCCATGGGTCTTTCAGAGCACGATCTCTTCTCTCTGTTGATACTGCAGTGTTGGGATAAGCAGCAACAGATAAGCCAATGCGAGGGGAAGCCTTGCTGTAGAAACACAGGAAGTGCTCGGGGTTTAGCTTGCTGCTGGGCGCCACATGTGGCAATATTACCAGGAATCAGAAGCTCTTTATATGCATTTGATTCATGATCCATAAATACAAATATATAACAAATTCACTGTAAAGCAACGTAGACAAAATCTTAGACAAAAATCCTCCTAATTGTGTAGCCTAGTTTAGTTCTGAGTGAGCCTACTTTGGAATTTAGCCGCTGCAATCGATCTGCAATCTAGACTATTGTACACATCTAGCTAGTTATACACTTTAAATCATATAAAAGCAACGTATAGCTAACACAGCAATAAAATTAACATTCAGGAACTAGTTTCAAGCAACATTTTAGCTTGAGTTACCCTACGTTCAAACTAGCAGGAAACAAAATGGCGGACCACCGTTCATTTTCTATGTATGACATGGAGCCGTGATTTCGGCTACAATATTTGAACTGAGTGACAAATCTAAACATTTCACTGGAATGATTCCTCGGACCAATCGTATGGCAGATCTGGTATGACCTTTCTTTTTTTTTCAGTTCCCCAATCAGAGCTGTAGTTCCTACCTACAATTAGTTCCAGACACGCAAAAATGGAAGAAAAGCATATAACTGTGATTTCATCTTATCCAGTCATACACAACCTGTCTTGAAATGTGTATAGAGACATTACAAAGAAAAAATAGAGACAGTTGGTGCATCTGGTGGGTGTCTGTAGCTAGGACAGTTAGCTTGCTTTGCTAATCTGCCAATAAAGCGAGTACGAAGCCAAGCATGAAAAAAACTAATTCAAACAACCAATTTTCACACACATTAGTATGATATTTCATTTGCGTTTAACTAGTAAGCTTCAGAAGGTACACATATCGACCGTTTCTCATCGTATTTTCTGGATCCTACTGAAAACTTTTAGCCTGAACTAAGTAAACTGTTTAGTAAAGCTATAATAAGTATATGCTTCCCTCAGGTAGACAATTCAGCGAATTGTCCTCTTTACCAAGAGGAGCGTCTATAAAAAAAATATTACAATCCTTGTACAATCCTTGTGCAGCAAAACTTTTGAGAGCAAATATGTCAAGCCATTTCAGCTCTGTGCTCTCTTTGTGCTTATTGTGAAAGTTAACTTTTTATGCTTTGTCTTTTCTGTTTTTTGTGGTGGTGTTCAGTTTTTTAGAATTGTGTGAACTGTGTGATGTTTTACGACAAGGCCAAACATAAATGTCCACAGTTGTGGCCAATAAAATATCATTGTAATGATTATATGCCTTACAGTCTTAAACATCCGGTTTAAACCTGCGGCCATGTTGTGTTTTTCTGCACAGATGGAGGAAGGCTATGAACTTGACCTGACCTATGTGACAGAGCGCATCATCGCCGTGTCCTTCCCGCAGGCCTGCTCCGAGGAGACGTATCTGCACAATCTGAAGGATGTCACGCGCATGCTCAAGTCGAAACACGCCGATAACTATTTGGTAAGCCACGCCTGGGTGTTTACACACGCTAGCGGAGGAGAAATGACTGCTGGAAGAAGCAGCTCAGGATTATAGGCCCTAGAGGAATGAGTTTCAGCTTGTCTCATGAGCGTCATGCAGGGACGTCTGTACAGACAGCCCTTTTCAAAGTCTGGCTTTAGAGACAACAGCAATTAATGCGCTCATTACGACTGTATGGGTTTGAGGACATCCTTTTTGAGTGATGCAGAATCATAAGGAATGTAGTGTTTAAACCGTTATCCCAGCGAACAGAGAACATTATTAGAAAGTTATTGGAGGCTACAAGGAGGT
>JAKKZJ010000004.1:3286897-3305657 GCA_033441845.1 Pangasius mekongensis
AAGGAATGTAGTGTTTAAACCGTTATCCCAGCGAACAGAGAACATTATTAGAAAGTTATTGGAGGCTACAAGGAGGTTGGACTGTAAAATTCCATAAATAAGGCTCCTGTGATGGTTTAAAACATTTGCTGTAATAATAGCTTACTTCAAAACGTTGGTAGAACATTCACACATCCTTCCGAGTTAGAGAAAAAAAAAACAATCTAGGAAATGTTAACATTCCTAAAACTAAATAAAGTTGTAGAAATGTTTATAAATGTTAAGTAAAAACACTGTCAATGGTCCGACAACTAAAAATGTTCCAACAGCGTTTATACAAAATGTTGTGACAATATTTAAAAAATGCTTATAATTGTTATGTAAAAAAAACATTTGTTAAAGTTCCTACAACTAAAATTGTAGCAACGTTATAGAAACAGTTATAAATATTATGTACACATATTTATACTTCTCAATTTATACGACACCAGACTACAAATATTGCATAAGTGAAAACATTTGTTTACACTCCTTAAGCAAAAAATTGTTGCAGCAAAGTTGCGGAAATATTTATAAAAGCTATGTACGTCAAGCCATTAGTTAATGTTCCTACAGCTACAAATGTTTCTTTAACATCCTAGAAACATTTATAAACATCATATGAATACATTTGTTAATGTTTATACAAATAAATTTGCAGCAACATTGAAGAAACAATTACAAAATGTTGTATTTTTTTGCAACAAAAGATATTTGCAACATTCCTACAATCTCACTGTTGCAGCAGAATTGTAGAAATTTTTAATTATTGAAACATTAAATTTTTTTTGACTGTTCTATAAAAACATTAGTTAGCATTCCTACAACTGTTATGTTTCTGAAATATTTCTAAATGTGACGCAAAAACATTTCTTAATGTTCCAAAAGAAACTAAAAACATTGTTGCAATGTTGTTATAAATGTTATTTTAAAACATTTGTTAACATTCGTACAACCAAAGACGTTGCATCAACATTGCAGAAGTGTTCATTAAATTATATGTAAAAACAATTAAGGAGACCTGACAGATTAAATGTTCCTCGAATTGCAATGTATAGGAAACAACATAGAATTGTTAGAGAAATGTCTTAGCACATACATTTGAAGAATCCAAAGTAAACACATATTTTGAGTCTCGTATGTTTCGATGCTGTGAACAAGTTTTATTTTTGAGTTCAAAAGGGCGGGGCTTGTGCTGATGATCTGACTAACTCACTTTGATCTTTACTGATCTCTACTGCATTAGAGAGAATGATTGGCGTTTACTCAGTCGTGAAGTCTCCAGTGTTATCTGCTGTCTTGTGATGAGCGTATCTCTCTCTTTCTGTCTCTTTTCTTTCATGTGATTGTTAGTAGACTTGTTTTTACTCATTCGGGATGATAGTGAGAGACAAAGTTCTCTTTAGACGACCTGAAAGACAAAATCAATGCCCTCTGTGCACCGCTGACATTAAATACGTGGATTCACAGTCACACACAGACGTACGTTACTACACTACTGAGTGTAAGCCTAGTGGTGACTCGTGGTATTGCGCTTTACTGCTCGCTCAGTGTGTTAAATTAAAACAAGCTTATCCAGAGAGCCAAGTTTTTTTGTTTTGTTTTTTTTTTCTCAGAGGTTTGCTCATGTTCCTGTTTTTGTTCCAGGTGATCAACCTGTCAGAGAAGAAACATGACCTGACCAAGATGAACCCTAAGGTAATGGAAATAGATCTGTTTGGAAATGGCTCGCAGAAAGCGCTGGAGTATGTGGGTGGAGTGTGTTGACTGCATGTTTGGTAACGACAGTGTTAGTCATCAGAGGCTAGAACCAACACCGCCCGACGTGCACACAGTCGAGTGCAAAACAGTTTAAAAAACATGCATCCTTTTATACCACTGTTGAATTCTGGATCCTGATTGGTCAGAAGGTGTTGATTAATCTTCTAGGACATCAAGGCTGAAAGGCTCATATGTATGCGCTTGTTCTACTTCGTTATGCTATGCTTCTATAGTAACAGCTCACATGACTAATCCACTCTGTGAATTCTGATATCTTTTGATCATCATGATTTGATCATCACTGAATCATCTGAAGGATTTGATTAAGCTATCTGATTGGAGGAGTGTAGCATGTCCTGGCTCTACTGTAAGAAATCTGATGATCTACAGCACATGAGTCACTGACGTCTGTGATTTTGCTCAGACTTTAGACACGGGCTGGCCGGATCTGCACGCTCCTCTCCTGGATAAGATCTGCACCATCTGTAAGGCCATGGAGAACTGGCTGAACAACGACCCGCTGCACGTTGTGGTCATCCACTGCAGGGTGAGATTTCTCATACTTCACACGTGGAGAAATGTTTTCCATGTTTACTAAAGTCTAAAGTTTTACGCCGGCTTTACAAAAGTTTTGGAAGCACTGAGGCATGTGCGCAGGACAGCTGATTTGCATTTGGTGACACCCCCTAAACTCCATAAAAGGAGATGCTCACACAGCCGAAAATGACGAATAAACGGCAGAGCTTCTCAGAGATATGAGTGAAAGTTATTTTGACTCACGTCTATACCAATAAACAAACAAACAAATAAGTAAATTATATATATATATATATATATATATATATATAGGAAAATCTCACAGTGATTGTGTAAAAGCTCCTACAAAAGATTTACGAATAAATCTGCTCGTATCCTGCTTGATAAATGAGGACTAATGTTGCCAGTTCACTCCATAAAGCACTTTTTGCACTGGGCCTCATTCATTCATCAGTCTCTTAGTATAGTTGCGTGTAAATGTTTTTCAACTAAAATTTTCTTTGTACTCGCGTGCGTATTTTGTCTCTTAGGCTACGTTTTCATGACAACAATGTAGTCAAAAATGGAAAAATTTTTCTCTTGCATTTTCAAAAAGTTTCACGTATACACGACGACGTTTTCAAAACGATTCACGTTTACACACATCCGCGATAACGGCCAAAAACGCTGTATTGTGTACGCGCTTGCCTTTACAATAGACACGTACTGCGCACGTCTACATTCCTAACACGTACTACGCACGCGCGTGACGTCACCGTTTTCAAAGATTCCCATATTGGGTGTTTACATGGAGACGATAACGGCGGCGTTTTCAAAAACTTGCACTTTGAAACCCGTTTTCAAAAATATGCATCTTCAGTCCCCAAAACGACGTTGTCGTGTAAACGAACAGGCAAAACGCATAAAAAGTTTCCCGTTTTTGGCTGAAAACGTTGTCGCGTAAACGGCCCCTCAGTAAAGTTGTGTGTAAATGTTTTTCAACTAAAAAAAATTCGTAAATTCCTGCCAGATTTACGAAAGTTTCAGTAAATTTTCTTTGTACTTTTGATAAATGCCAATAACCTGTAAATGATCAGGAATGTTCCCAAAACCAATCAATAACTGGATTTTAATAAACACCACATTTCTCGTCTAAATTCTACTGTGAACAATTTACAAAAAAAATTGTTGGTATCTAGTGTGCTAAATGAGGCCCAATGTTACTAACAAGTGAAAGTTCACTGATTTTACCATGACTGCTCAGCTGTGTTGTAGTGGAGAGAAAAAACCTACAGCATGTAAACACCTTTTTACTTTTAGAGCTGGATTACAGAATGCTCTAACTATTTATAAGAATTATAGCAACATGCCAGCATTTACCTAACAATTTTTATGTTTCATCAACCTGTATGAGGTATGTTTGATGAAACATAAACCTGTATTACCAATAAACATTTGTTGATCATCATGTCACTGATTAAAAAAAAAACAACAGCCAATAACATTTAAAAAAAATATATTAATTAAATATATGTTTTTTTTTTTAACAATTTAACTCATTTATTATTTGCCTTAATTTTACTGGCATGTTTTTTATATTACATTATATTATTTTAATGGTTTATAATGTTTTTAAATAATATTTATAACATTTATATTTTATATAAATAATTTTATTTATTTTATATTTCTATTAATTTCTTCTTTCCTTCACTGCTATTATGTATTGCATTTGTTTTATGTATTATTTTATTATTTTACTTTTTACTTTTTTTTTACTACCTTTTATTTCTTTATTTTTTTCTTTGCTGTGTTATTATTATTATTATTATTATTTTTATTATTATTATTATTATTATTCTTCACACAGAACCCTTGGTAATTTTTTTTCTGTGCTGCAGGGAGGTAAAGGCAGGATTGGAGTAATCATCTCTTCCTTTGTTCACTTCACGGACATCTCCGCCAGGTACCTCAAGTCAAAATATTTTAGTATCGCCGTAGTTGCAAAAGGGAAATCTGTCCTTATTTCCACATTCATCAGCACTACATAACACTACCACATCGCTCTGTACTGTAGGTAGTTTTTAACATAGTTTATAAAAAATATGATTCATATACAATTGAGTGCAAAAGTTTGCATGGTGAATCTAACAAGATGTTTGATGTGTGTGCGGTCTTACAGATGCTCGTTATCATCATCTTTATAACAAAAACGGTCAAAAACACAGGTTCTGATACATTATTAATGATGAAGTAACCGAAATTATATTTCTGCATGTAACATAAATGTGGACTTTTTCTTTTGTATTTTGGTGGCTTTTTTGTTTGTCTGTTTAGTCATATGTATTTCTATCTATCTATCTATCTATCTATCTATCTATCTATCTATCTATCTATCTAACCTCCTGTCTGTCTGTCTATCTCATGACACACTGCTTTACTGTTCGAGTGGTTTGACTGTTTTACTTCATTAGACATCTTCATGAGGAACATTCATATAAAGTAACTAGAGAACGCCAGTGGGGATGTAAACTTTTGAGCAAGCTAGCTGAGTTAGTTAGCTGTTGCTCGCTAGTACTGATAAGAACATTGTCATGGTTACAGTGCGTGTGTTTCGTAAGTTTTTTCTCGTCCAGTGCTGCTCACCTGCTCATTTGGTTTAAATGTTCATTGTCAAATGTATCTCTGTGATCTGCTCCGTACACACACTCCTGCTGTGAGGTGGAGTGTGAGCCGGCCCTTCACCCTGCAGGAGGTTATACAGTGTGTGTGTGTGTGTGTGTGTGTATGTACTTATAGACACAGTCCATTTACAGTCTCAGAGAGAGGCCTCTGTTGAAGAGTTCTCAATGTGTGTTGGTTTAGAGGAGCCTGGATATATACACACACACACACACACACATAGCCTTCCCTCCCCTGTGTTTACTTAACCAGGACATTCTGCTTATCCATGCTGGAATCTCTGGCATTACTAGATACTCTCTCTGCATGCTGCATGTATGTGTGTGTGTGTGTGTGTGTGTGTGTTTCCATCAGTGTGACTTGTGTCCTTCTTTCTAACACTGCATGTTTTTATTCAGTATCTAGTACTGAACTTGAGATTAACACGTAAGTATATAAAATAACTGATATGTAAGCTGTAATAAATATGTGATATATGTGTTAATATATTAAGAACTGTACCCATGGATTTCTGTATGTGTTACAGTGCGGATCAGGCACTGGATCGCTTTGCCATGAGAAAGTTCTACGATGATAAAGTCTCTGCTCTGATGACGCCCTCACAGAAAAGGTACAAAAAAGGTTTTAACAACTGAAGCCCATTCAGCACATTCAATGCGCAAAGTTAGTGCGTTTCCATTTCTTAATAAAGAAACAAGATGCGCCACTTATTTCTTGATTAAAAAAACGGAAACAATACAGCACAACCGTGACTCCCCTTAGAGAAGGCCGTCCACCAAAATTCATTGGGAATCAGTCAGAGAAGAAACTTTGAGGCCAAGTGTAACTCTCAACATGATGCTCCCACCACCATGCTTCACTAATCCCATTTGTAACACTTGGTTGTAACACTACAGAATGTGGAAAAGTTGAACAGGGTGAATACTTATGCAAGCACTGTAGTTTGAATAAGCTTTGGATGAATTGTGTGTTGTAATGGAAGGAGAACGTTGCAGTCCTGTCATTGCTATCAGGCCACTTTTTTTTTTTAATGGTTTAGTAATTTAGCACAGAAATATGCTTAACCATTATCCGGGACAGCTGTATGTTCCTTTAGCCTGCATGAAGTATAATTAAGTATTGCTCTTAAAGGATTTTTTTGTGTTACACCGAAGAATGTATTCATGTCGAAATGTACAGAAGTGTGTGTATATCATACAGAACAGAAACACTGTATAAATACTGTATATCACTGTATATCAGAAGATCCAGATCCACTGAAACCTTAACCAGGATAAAGCACTTACTTGTGATTGGTAGAAATTTAGTAGAAAAAAAAAAAAACAAGATGCTTTTGATTAACATGGTTCTTTCTCATAATACACAAACTAATTTCCGTTACAGAGACTCATTCACTCATTCCCACAAACATCTCTCATTTACAGCACAATGACACACCTGGATCAAAGCAAACGACTAAACAAAATAGCAACACAAGCCAGGCTGGGCATTCAACCCAGGTCTTTTGTCTTCTTGTTTTGTGTTTAACTCGGTTTGACGTCGCTATAGCCAAAAACACCCAGTTAAATATGACTTAGGAATCATCTAAATCATATTTTGATGTATATATATATATATAATTTTCAAAAGTAATATATCAAAAGTAAAGATCTAGCAGTTCCTGAAAATGAAAAGAAATCACCTCATCTCTTCATCTCTTCTCTTCACTCCACTGATCTCTGTTCAGGCCAACATCAGTGCTGATATAATCGCTGAGTCATTCACTCGCTTCTGTTCGCTAGATTTCTTGTTCCTAATATCATTTATTACATCATTTAAACATTATAAAACAAGGCACAGAGTGTGTAAGCGCTCTGCTCTTCTCTGTTTTGATGATGATATGATGGAGCAGGAGCATGGTGGCCATTTTGAGAGCATCTCTCTGATTACGAACTGAATTGTTTAGGATTATATTCTATTAATTTATATATTATATTCGATTGTATATTATGTCATTTTGGTCAAATATATTCACGTTTTTCTGAGGTAAAAAAAAACCATTTTAATCGCAGAAAAACTCAATTTTGGTCAAAAATCGATTACTATACACTTGTATAATTTTTTAACTAATTTCTGCAACACTATATAATTATGGAATGACAGTGTCACAAATTCCCCCTCTCAGTGTGCTGAGTGCTGCTTGCGCTTCTTCTTCATGCCTTGTCCTTCATGTGCTTTTGTTTATATTTCGCCATGTGTTCAGTCTTGTAGTTGCTTTGTTCTCCTAATGTGTGCACCTGTCCTGTGTTCACCCCTCAATTATATTGCCCCGTTAAACCCTCCTGTTTCTGTCTTTCATTCCAAAGTATTTTCATACATTTCTGTATCATTAACTTCTGAGCCTTGTTTTGCTGTTTCCATCTTCTGGGTTTCCTGGTTTTGACTCTTGATCGTTTTCCCTCATTTTTCGATTATGGACATTTCCTTTTTGATGTTGTTTGCCTCTTGTTTGACCTACGCTATGGATTCCCACTATGATTACCGTATTCACTCTAATGAAACACACGACAAGCACCCACGTTAGTGTCTCTTCAACCTGCATATTACAAATAAGCCTTAGGGTTCAGAAATAAAAAGGAGCTTAGGAGGTTAAATCAGGTTGATCTGGTATTCTGTTATAAACCCTTCAGCACATTTCCATTGTGGTCCTAACAACGTAATAATGATACAGTACAAAATACATGTGACAAAATACAGCATGTGAAATTTCCAAAATAAGCTCTGTTCATGTGATAAATAGCATAACATACATCCCTCTTAGAGCACTGGATTTACTCAGGGCAATGTTTTGGAAACTTTTGACAGCAAGTGTGCCTATTAAGTCGATTAGATTAGACATTAAACTTTGTGCTGACATTGTGACGGATGTTTTTCCCAGATATGTTTGGATCCTGAACAGTCTGCTCAGTGGCTCCATGAAGATGAACGCCTCTCCTCTCTTCCTGCACTGTATAATCCTACACGGGATTCCCAACTTCGACAACTCTGGGGGTTTGTAATGATTATTGACGTAACTTTTGAAGTTGAATTAATCGACCATCTCTGAATGTGGCTCTTAGACATTAAGCTTTTTCTGAGGGTTCTTGGATAGTAAAAAGTTTTTACCTTTCTAAAATGGTTCCACTTGAGACCTTCTCTGATAGGGAAACACTCGTGTAGGGTTCTACAGAGAACATTTCTCCAGAAGGACTTTTTCAAACAAGGGACTAACCTCTACACTAACTGATTTAAGTCTCTATTCCGCTTAAGATTTTTGAGTCTTTGTCATTTTTATTGCTTTTTCAGATTTTTACTTTCCAACACCTGCTTCCAAAATTTTTTGTAACTGGAACAACACTGTTGTAGCCAAATAGTCCATGCTCTAAACGTTCCTATGGCTCTCCTCTCCAGTGCTTAGGTCTATTTTATATATATTTTAAATCAGCTATAAGCCGTAAAAAAAAAAGTTTATACATAAGGAATAAAACACTTGGGGGTGTAATGTTGTATTTCCCTATAACAGCACATCTCAAAATGTTTTATTCTTCTTATACCACAGAAATGTGCAAACAATTACAATTTTCTATTTAATATGAGACAAGACATCATACTTTTTGTCTGTTTATACTTACAGTTAGCAAGTTAGTTCCTGTTATTGGTTTTTAATACAAACATCCGTGCTTAGTGCTTGGACCCCTAACGAAAGTTATAGCTTTACCTCTGAATTTTACATAACGTTGACACTGGAGACTCCTTCCATAAATGTTACATAAATGGGTCCTTATAGAAAACTTCACTGCCCCGATTAATCATTGTTAATGCGTTTACTGTAAGTAATACATTTAATTTCCTGGGAATTAGCTGTTACTATGGAAACCATGGCGGCACGGTGGTACTAATATCAAAGCGGCTGTTATAGAAAATAAGCAATCAGAACCTAGAGAATCATCCAGGACCAGGATTTGGGTTTTAATACTCCTGTACATACAGCTTGTATCTAGAACAGAAGAGACTAATCTTTTCCAAGAGTACTTCTGTTCCACCTCACAGCACACCTGGAGCAGGTGATGCGAATCCACCAGGGCTTTAGATCACGTGTCTCAGGTGTGTTACGTGCTGAAGGAGAGGAAAAACTCTCAGTGCTGGCTGGGTGTGTTTCCAGACTGGCCGGGGAAACTCTTATTCAAAAGACTGACAGACAAACAGAAAGGACTATCGCCATTATTCATATAAACACAATCAGTGGTGCGTGTACATGCAGGATAGGACTCTCTCTCTCTCTCTCTCTTTCTCTCTCTCTCTCTCTCACATACACACACACACACACGCTCTCATATACACATGCAAAACACACACACTCATACACACTGCAAAACACTCACACAATGCACTGCAAGAGTGTAGAAGGTGAGAGTCACTATAAATCAGACTAACCACAGTAATGTGAGACACATATACACACACACACACACACACACACACACACACATATTGCGATACATTTTCTACTGTGTGACGCTGACAGAGTTAATGCTCACAGTCACAAAAGACAACAGCTCAGATTTCCCACAATCCCGCACAGTTTTGACATATGGCAAGATTTAACTTCCCTTTATTGCAAAAATCTGTATTTTCCTTGTTTTTGTGTTTGTGTTTTTTTTTTGGTTTTTTTTTTCAGAATTAAAAGCAGAAAATAAAATGTGAAATCTAGCACGGTTTGTTGAGTTTACCCTGAACAAAAATTCTCAGCATTTTCACACGCCATTCAAAAATCACACACCTTATCTACTTCACATGAGACATTTGTGTGAATAAGTCACTCTGATACGCTGATCAGACCATGGCCTCGTCCCAAACCACTGTAGCTGCACTATTTTCAGTTTTATATGCAATTTGGGGTGTACTCACATCTCTATGGTAAAAACTATGGTAAAAGCACACTATGGCAAAACAAAAAAGCACACTATGGCAAAAAAAAAAAAAAGACACACTATGGCAAAAAAAAAAGAGAGAAAAAAACTACCAACACAAAAATAAATACAAAATAGTGATTTTAAAGATTTTAAGATCCCTTTATTGAGAATATAATATACTGTAAACTCGCCCTGCTTAACCGTATACACGGAAAAAGTTAAAAATCTAAAATATCTTAAATAGCATTAAATCATTAAATCAATATTAATGATTAATCAGATTAATGAATATTCATGACTAGTGGGCGGGCTCATGAAAAGGATACATTTTTAGAGGCTAAATTACTTGTGTTGCATAGACACTTCGGAAATTATACACAAATATCTAAAGCAATAATAAATGTAATAAATAAATAATCATTTATAATGTCCTTTTAGACTGAGTGTTTATTTCTGATTTTATGCTCCTCTCATGTCATGAAACAATGACAATACTAATGATATAAGTGTACATTCTTCTCTTGCTGTATATAGTAGATAAATGAAATATGGAAAAGATCATCTGTACAAGTACATTATTTATATGATGTTGTGATTTTCTTCATGTTTTGCAGTGTGTCGTCCGTTCATAAAGGTGTATCAGGGGATGCAGGCTGTCTACGCCTCCGGAGTTTAGTGAGTTACTCACCATTCTCCTTTTGTGGTTTAAAAAAAAAACATCTCAGGTGCAGTGTGTGCAGTTTGATAAGGAAATGAGCTGGAAGTGTTACTGAGCATCTTGCAGAAGCAGCCGCGGTTCTTCTGGAGACTTTGACGCTTCGTCGACTCGCTTCTTATTTCTGCAGCGAAACCCAGCAGCCTTCATTCTGTTTTTATCTGAAAAGTGTCTCTTATGGAATCTGCTGCTTTCTTTACTGACACACAAACATTTTTCTGTAACTTTTAATTTTGTGCTGGAAAAACTAATGTTTGGAATCTGAAATGTTTTTGTACTGAATCAATAGAAAATAAACATCTATAACAAAGTTTGTACTAAAAATATAGGGAGCCTAAGACTTTTGCACAGTGCTGTATATATGATATATATATATACACACACATATATAAATGGGTTGTGCTGTTATAGGAAACTAATGAACGATGGGATGGGGTGATGAAGCTGAGTCACTGTTACCACCTATGACAGCATGTCCTGGAGTGTTTTATTCCTCTTATACCACAGCAATTTGACAACAATTACAAGTTTTTCTTAATTAAGAAATGACACATAGTTATGTTTAATGTTGTGGAATGTCCATGAAGCAAGTTAGTTCCTGGTATGACTTATGATATATATATATCCTCCTTCCACAAGGTTAAATAAACCTTTTTTTTCTTTAGAGAAACCTTCAATATATCAACAATTAAACATTTAAAAAAAAAAATCCATTTATATAGAGCTTTTGCCATACAAGTCCTTGTGCATGTTGTTACTATAGTGCTTGGACCCCTAATTAAACTTACAGACTAACAGGTTGCTGTAACAAAGTGCTGACACTGGAGACTCCTTCCAAAAGTGCTAAATAAACATCTCCTTACAGAAATATACATATCAACGATTATACACACACACCTGCCAAGTCTGTGTGTTACTTTAGAAGTACTACAGAAACGATAACATTTTAGAACAAGTGCATTAATATAAAGCTGTGATGTGCAGCTACACTACTGTCAGGGCTGCTGTTATTGAAAAGCAATCAACACCTTCTGACCAATCAGAACTAAGAATTCAGCAGCACTGTGGTGCTATATAATGAATATATTGGAAGGAAGTAGGAATATATTGGAAGGAAGTAGGAATTAGACCAAAAGGAAGTAGACTTAAAACCTTTATATGGCTGTTACCATTGTTTTGTTGTATATTTTTATGATCTGAATAGTTGCATTGTGTGTGTGTGTGTGTGTGTGTGTGTGTGTGTGTGTGTGTGTGTGTGTGTTTATAGTCACATCGGACCAGGCCACAGACACAAGGTGTGCATAGCCCTGGAGCCGGCGCAGCTACTGAAAGGAGACATAATGGTACAACGATTAACCGGATTCACTAAAGATTAACACGAGTTAACGAAACGCACTGTGATTAAGTTCTGAAGTCATTTCTCCAGTGTGACGGTGGTGTGGTGTGAGTGTGGGGAAAAAAAAACAACAACTTGACATTTACAGGAAATAGTTTCACTAAACCAAGAACAAGATCGAGAATGAAATCAGGAAGAGGGAAAACAGAAATGCTATAAATCAAGGTCACTCAGTGGAACAGTTATGGTTCATGCATATTAATAGGAAGGAAAGAAATAAAGAAGAGAAAATAATGACAGAAGAAATGGAAGATCGAAAGATAGGCCTGAATGTCCTTAAATTAAAATAAATAAATAACCGTTATGCAGAGTCTAGTAATATATAAATGTAAGAAGTACAGTATATAGATGATTTTTTTTTTCTTATTCTCTGTAAGATTCTTATATGGATTCAGATTTTATTAAAATACTATTACAGTTTTTTGTTTTGTTTCGAGTGATTGATTTTTTTCATTCTTTTTTTAAATATATATTTAATATATTTTTTATATGTCTTCCATTAAACATAGTCAACAGTAAGGTGAATGCTGTGTGTGTGTGTGTGTGTGTGTGTGTGTGTGTGTGTGTGTGTAGGTGAAGTGTTTCCATAAAAGCAGTCCGTCTCAGCGAGACCTGGTCTTCAGACTGCAGTTCCACACCGGAGCTGTTCAGGGATACAGCCTGATGTTCGAGAAGGAGGACATGGAGCAAGCCAACAAAGGTTTATACACACACACACACACACACACACACACACACACACACACACACACACAGCACTTTTAGAGAACTTTTCACAGTCCTCACCTCTTATCAGTTCCTAAGTTAAATATGCCTTTGTGTTTTTCTTCTAGTTTCATGAAGTTGCATTTTCTTGGAAGTTTACACAAAAAAATAGAAGAAAGAAATACAAAAAAAAAGAAATACAAAAAAAATACAAAATAAGAAAAAGGAGAGAAATGTAGAGAGAAACTATATCCTGTACATCAACAAATCAAACGCAGTCAGGCTTCAAAACAGGAACAAATACAAAAAGAATAGAAATATAGATCTTTAAAAAAGAGAAAGAAATACAAAGAGAATAAAAATGCAACGCAGAGATGAACATCATTCTCTAAAGAGTGAAAGACATCTCACAGCACTAATAGCGAGGGAGAGAGGAGTAATGGGTCTGACACAAATCTGGAGACTTCTTATCATTCGGTTAATTGAACCGTACGTGAACCCGAAACAAAACAAAAAAAAAGATTAGAAAATGGAAGGGAAGAAAATGAAACAGCTACAAGCACAATGTCAGCGTGTGAATAAGAGTGTGTGTGTGTGTGTGTGTGTGTGTGTGTGTGTGTGTGCACTCAGAGAAGTGTGTGACAGGTTGTAATTTAGTCACAGTTTCCCAGCTCACACAGATCCACTGAAACTCTGCTGTTTGGATTTCAGATCCCAGATTTCCGGATTACGGCAAAGTGGAGCTGGTGTTCTCTGAAGGCCCTGAGCGGAGCCAAGGTATAATTCAGCTTTCTTCTTTTTCCACTTTACACACACACACACACACACACACACACACATATCTCCTACTGTTAGCCGGGACACGGCCTGCTGAGCTCTTCTGCTGCCCTGTCAGCACACTCTTCACACACTTCCCCTCTGAGAGAGACTCCCGGCAGGAGGGAGGAAGAGAGTGTGTGTGCGCTCAAGCGAGAGACATTCCACATCCTCGCTCCAGCAGCCAGCAAGAGACAGTGTGTGTGTGTGTGTGTGTGTGTGTGTGTGTGTGTGTGTGTGTGTGTGTGTGTGTGAATAGTAAATATAGTGAATTGTATAAAGGTCTATTTATGATGGACATTGGAGGCAGCCTATATAATGTATATACCACAGCGCTGTTGAATTCTCAAATCTGATTGGTCAGAAGGTGTTGATTAATTTCCTGTAACAGCAGCTCTGACAACAGTGCAGCTGTTTATATTAATGCACTCGTTCTAATACGGTATAGTTTCTATAGTAACAGCTCATTCGTTGTTATTCTCAGACACCCAAAAAACCCCACTAATAAACAGATTAAAAAACGTGTTGTTACTTAACAACTGAACAACTTATAATGTCAAGAGATGGAAACAGAGAGGCTGGTGAGGGAACGTAACGGAACTAGGGTGAGGGTAAGTGAAAACAGGAACTAACTTGTTATTAAATGCAACTATAAACAGATAAAAAGTATGACGTGGCACGACCGTGGCCCTAATCTTGCACATGTCCTCTGAATCTTCTCCTGAACATGGCTTCGTGTGGATCAGTGCTTGGTGCTTGGCCCCCTAAAGAAAGTCGCAGCTTTACTGTTACAAAGTGCTGACACTGGAGACTCCTTCCATAAATGTTGAATAAACTCCTTACACAAAACTTCACCATATTAGCAATTATACACATTTTTAACACATTTTTATGTGTAAATTGTGACTATAGACATATTAATTATATAGATGCTGTACAATCAGAAGCGAGAATACAACAGCGCTGCGGTATAAATTCAAATAACTGTTTCTCAGGAAGCGGAAATCTGATTGAGCTGAAATTTGGTATAGTGCATCTTTGTGCTAAACCGTAACTAGTTCTTTAACGTTGACCTGATAACATGGCCGCCATCGCCAGCAGCCAATAAACTTTCAGCACCCATTTGGCAGGGGTAGGATTGAGGTACCGTCACATAACTGTTTGCGAGAAGTGCTTGGACCCTGCAGATTACTTCTTGAAGCTAGATTTAACACCCAGTCCCTGAGTAAAAGTTCATGTCTGAACGCATGCCAACAGGTTTTCGGTTAATACCACACCCTCTCTGTGTCTGTGTGTGTCAGGAGCTGATCTCTGGCAGAACGGTGCAGATGTGTCGGTGGACTACAGCTCTACAGACTCGCTCACCAGATGGGACTCGTACCAGGACGTCTGCAACGGGGAAGGTAACGTTCAAAACGAAGTAGACACAAAGTAAAACCAGGATCTGAAATGACTTGCTTCGGATTTAGCGCAGTATTTATTACCAAACTGCTACTGGGGCAACGATGTATCTTGCGTAATCTTGCAAAAGCTTCCTAACTTCCTAAAGCTTGGCATGGCATGACATCATTTCCGAATTGTCTTGATAGAAATGACGTATTTATGCTGACATGGCTTGGATCTCGTATAACTTTGAGCGTTTTTGAGATGTGTGTGTGTGTGTGTGTGTGTTGGGAAAGGGGTGTGGGGTGGTTCTAGATAGATCAGCACCTCCGAGCCTCTATAATAAATCATACAGGTTACACTGAGGGACATCCTGTTGACGACATTAACACACGCATTGTGTACACACACGTCTCAGGGCGAGAAGGTCCCCCCCCCCCCCCCTACCCCCGCGAGTTGTCTGATAAATCCGTTTCCACTCCGCTGTGTAACGCGTCTCATTAAGGAGACTTCCCAGAATGCTCGTTAGATGGAGATGATGAGCGATGGCTATGCAGGGAAGTGAGATGGAGAAGTAATCATGAACTTTACCTTGTTTTGTTTGGAAAAAATCTTCACTTGGGATCAGTTCAGCAGGAAATTATGCAGCTTGCTGGGGTCCCATCCACAGTGTAGCACCTCCCACCTCCAGCACAGTATTCCCCGGAATAGACGCCGGATCCTCCGTGACCCTGACCAGGATAAAACACTGGCTGAAGATGAATGATGATGATGATGATGATGATGATGATGATGATGAAGGTGATGAAGTAGCCTGAGGTTACATCCAAGTGTTCATTACTTCAGGTTATGGTTAGGAAAGAAGACAATAAATGCACTTAACTCTTCTTTCTTTCTTTCTTTTTTTCTTTCTATTGCTATTCTTTCATTTATTCTTTCTGTTCACCCTTCCTTCCTTCGTTCCTGTCTTGCTTTGTTTGTTTCTATTGCTGTTCTTTCTTTCTTTCTTTCTTTCTTTCTTATATTCTTCTCTATATTATTATTTTTTATTATTCTTATGTCCTTTATTCCTTCTTTTCTTCCTCCTTTTTTCTTTCTTTCAGTATAACTATGAGGTTTTAGACAAGGAGAGATAGTGGACATGTTTCATTCAAAGAACATTGTAACGTGTTCCGAATCTGGAAAAATAATAAATCTCGGCAGGACGGTGTGGCATGGGGAAAAATCGACACACACTGTTGCTTAGAAATGCTGTTTTGTAACAACAATCTCTCTCTCTCTCTCTCTCTCTACTCTTTCATTCTTTCAGCCAGTGCATGTTTGTATGGTACTAAACACACAGGCTCTAACCAGACATGCCCCCACCCAGACACACACACATACACACACACACACACACACACACACACTGAACACACTGAACACACACACACTGAACACACACACACACTCTATCCACACACACACACACTCTACACACGCACTCTACACACACACACACACACACACAGAACACACACACACTCTACACACTCTCCCCGCCGCAGCGGGCCCGAGCCTCACACTCAGGGGTGTTTTTCTCCTCCCGTGCCCACTATGGTGAACCTCACCAGCCTGCCACGGAATTCACATGCCGCTGAAAATAGACAAACACACAGAGCTGCGTCCGGATCCCGGGATACGGGAGAGTCAGCCGGCGTTCCGAGCTACGCTGAAAGTGAAACATCGTAAAGCAGGGCGGCTCCCTTAATAAAACACAGCGTGCATAAAGTGCCAAAAAATCAATAAAATAAATTAATTAAAAAGTGAAGGCGGAGTGAGGCCGCTTGGCGGGGCGCTCGTGAGGAAGACGCATTCCTGTGGCAAATTTTACACTCGCATGTAAACACAACGTTTGAGGAAAAAGCCCTGGAGGAATTCAACATCCGTCTACTACCAGCTCCGTCCGTCTCCATAACGCCACTTCCTCCTGATTTACTGCCGCCATTCGAGTTCTGGATTCTGATTGGCCAGAAGGTGTTGATTGATTTTCTATAGCAGCAGCTCTGACAGTAGTGCAGCTGCACATCACAGCTTTATATTCATATTAATGCACTCGCTCTAATGCACCTTATTGTTTCCATAGTAACAACTGACAAAACTGACTACTTTTACCTTTCACAAATCTTCTATTGCTGTTCTTTCATTCATTCAGTTCGTCCTTCCTTCCTTCTTTCCTTCCTTCTTTCTTTCTTTCTTTCTTTCTTTCTTTCTTTCTATTGCTGTTCTTTCATTCATTCCTTCAGTTCGTCCTTCCTTCCTTCCTTCCTTCCTTCTTTCCTTCTTTCTTTCTTTCTTTCTTTCTTTCTTTCTATTGCTGTTCTTTCATTCATTCCTTCAGTTCGTCCTTCCTTCCTTCCTTCCTTCCTTCTTTCCTTCTTTCTTTCTTTCTTTCTTTCTTTCTTTCTTTCTATTGCTGTTCTTTCTTTCATTCCTTCAGTTCATCCTTCCCTCCCTTGTTCCTTCCTTCCTTCCTTCCTTCTTTGTTTGTTTCTATTGCTGTTCTTTCTTTCATTCCTTTAGTTCGTTCTTCCTTCCTTCCTTCTTTGTTTGTTTGTATTGCTGTTCTTTCTTTCTTTCTTTCTTTCTTTCTTTCTATTGCTGTTCTTTCTTTCATTCCTTCAGTTCGTCCTTCCTTCCTTCCTTCCTTCCTTCTTCGTTTGTTTCTATTGCTGTTCTTTCTTTCTTTCTTTCTTTCTTTCTTTCTTTTGCTGTTCTTTCTTTCATTCCTTCAGTTCATTCTTCCCTCCTTCCTTGTTTGTTTCTATTGCTGTTCTTTCTTTCTTTCTTTCTTTCTTTCAATTGCTGTTCTTTCATTCATTCCTTCTGTTCATCCTTCACTCCTTCTTTGTTTCTATTGCTTTTCTTTCTTTCTTCCTTTCTTCCTTTCTTTTCTCTTTCCTATGTGTTTTTCCATTTTCTTTCTTACATTATCGTTTCTATAGTAACGCCTGACAGAAATGATGAATTGTGGAAGTGGGGAAGTTTTCTGTAAGGAGCTGTTCAGGTAACATTTAAGGAAGGAGTCTCCAGTGTCAGTGCATTGGAACAGTCAGAGGTAAAGCTGTAACTACAAGTTTTCGGACATCTCCAGGACTTCAGGAGTTCACACTTTGCGGTTTCTCAGTAACATGGCTGCAGTTTTTTTCATCTTACTCACGTGACGTGGAGAGGAAAGAGATGCTGCTGACGGATCGACTGTTTACAGCTGCCATAACCCAAGTGAGAACAGGAACTAACGCTGTTCCACAACATTAAATGTAACTATAAATGGATAAAATATATGATCTGTCATTCATCCACAAGTAAGAAAGTAAAAAACTGTCAAACTGCTGTGGTGTAAGAGGAATAAAACACTGCAGGACGTGCTGTTATGGGAAATGAATCAACTTTGCGTGGTATCAGTGACTCCGCTTCATCACACCATCCTGTCGTTCGCTTCCTGAACCATTACATCATCGGCACAGGGTTCTGCGCTTCTGAATGAATAAACATGCCTGAGTCCGACTTCAGCGCTGTGTCCAGAACATGAGCTCCATCTGTGCGGCGTGTTTCTGCTCAGCTCTGTACTCACTGCGGAGATAACGGCACACACAGGAACACACAGGATTCCCTTACTGCGCTCGTTTCTCCGGGATCAGCGCGGAATGTCTTTTCCTGAGCTCTTCCCCAAACACAGTGTTTCCAGTAGCAGCGCTGGTGTACACACAGAGGAGAATTCTCATTACACACACACACACACACACACACACACACACACACACACACACACACACACACACACACACACACACACAC
>JAKKZJ010000004.1:3305757-3337946 GCA_033441845.1 Pangasius mekongensis
TCGCTGACACACACACACACATACTCTCTTTCACTCTCTCAAACACACACGCACACACACTCACACACTCTCTCTCTCTCTCTCTCTCTCTCTGACACACACACACACACTGTCTCTCGCTGACACACACACACACATACTCTCTTTCACTCTCTCAAACACACACGCACACACACTCACACACTCTCTCTCTCTCTCTCTCTCTCTCTGACACACACACACACACTGTCTCTCGCTGACACACACACACACATACTCTCTTTCACTCTCTCAAACACACACGCACACACACTCACACACTCTCTCTCTGACACTCTCTCTCTCTCACACACACGTACACATACTCTCTTTCACTCTCTCAAACACACTCACACACACTCTCACAAACACACACACATATACTCTCTCTCTCTCACACACACACACACACAAGCACTCTCTCTCTCTCTCTCGCTCTCTCTCTATCACACACACACACACACACATCTGCTCCCACACATTTATTTATTTATTTATTTATTTATTTGTTTGTTTGAGGGAGATACTGTATAGGCCTAACCTTCTTTCATATTTCCTCTTTTTTCTTTCTTTCTTTAGTTCTTTTCTCATTTTTAATTAATTAATTTATTTATTAGATTAGAACTCTCATCTTTCTTATATCTTTCTTTCCTTCCTTCTGTCCTTCGCTTATGTTCTTTTCCATTTATTCTTTCTTTCTTTCTCCACACCAACATTTCCTTTTTTCTGTACTTTTACATTTATTTATTTTTTGACTGATTGGGTTGATCTTGGTTAGTTCCCACCCTTTCGCTTGCAAACCCTGCCCCTCGTTTACATTCTTCTCTCCATATCTTTCTTTTCATTTCTCTTTTTCAAGTGTATTTAGATTAACTGGAAAGTAGCTTGATAACATTTGGAATAAATTAAACAATGTTAGCAGCCACGCTGGACTTGGTGACAGTCTTCCCCGTGGTGGTGATGGAGGAGGAAGCTCGGGTGATTGTGTTTGTCCTGAGGTGTGACGTGTTTCTGAAGGGAACGGAGTGACTCAGTGAGCAGCCAGAGCACTAACTTGTCCTATGTGAGTGATAAGAGACATTATGTTGGCTTAGGAGCAGGCTCCATGTTCATCTTTTATTAACAGCAGTCTAGCCAGCTAACGGATGAGTGAAGAAGAAGAAGCCTTTATCTGTATATACATTACAGCAGAGTGAAATTCTTTTTCTTCACATTCCCAGTTTGTTAGGAAGCTGGGGTCAGAGCACAGGGTCAGCCATGATACAGCACCCAGATGGAACAGAGAGGGTTAAGGGCCTTGCTCAAGGGCCCAACAATGACACCGTGGTAGTGCTGGGGCTCAAACCCCCAACCTTCTGACCAGTAACCCAGAGCCTTAACCGTTGAGCCACCACTGCCCCTGAGTGACGTATATTTTCCTCCTCAGAGCAGTGAACTGTAGCGTCAGTGTTCTAGCTTTAACACGTGAATATGTCTGTATGTTGACTGATTTAAAGCGAATACGTGTATATACAGTATAACTCATTCAAAGGTAAGAAGTGCTGCAGTGTTTACTGCTGATGCTGGGAGCAGCCATGTTGATTTGACGTCACTTGCTGAACTCTGGGCTGAGAAGACCGTCCCGAGTTCCAGAGAAGGATTTCCGAGTTGACGGAGCGTTTTCTTTGGCTTTTCCTATTCGGAGGTCGGAGTTATGACCTGTAGTCGATGCAGCGTAAACACACAGCTGAAAATTTCAAGTCTGTGTTTACTGTTTGAAAAATGTCTGAGATGATCTCTGAAAGCCACTAATTTTGGCTCGGTGCACATCTGGTTCCATAACAGTGTGTGTGTGTGTGTGTGTGTGTGTGTGTGTGTGTGTGTGTGTGTGTTGACAGCAGCAGGCGTGTAATTTGGTAACACTGCAGAGAGCGGCTCGAGTTTCATATAAAAGCAGCTGAAGTAGAAGGCACGGCAGCTCTGATTAAAAAGCTCCTGTCAGGTGTTTAGCTGCACAAAGGAATGTTTGTTTTTTTCTTTTCCAGACGGAGGGATTCTATCAATCTCTTCTCTTCACTCATCCGCACGCCTTCTGTTTTTAATATCTATCTTTCTTCTTGCACAGAGCAGTGCATTCTGCTTTTAATACAAATATTTTCTCTCCTTCCCTTCAATCATCCCTCTTTCTTTCTTTCTTTCTTTCTTTCTTTCTTTCTTTCTTTCTTTCTTTGTGCTTTTCCATTTCTTTCTTTCTTTTGCTCCCGTATCCCTCTTTATTTCCTTCTTTTTTATTTTGGTTGATCTTTCTTTCTTTCCTTTGTGCATTTCCATTTCTTTCTTTCTTTCTTTTGCTCCCTCTTCCTTCTTTCTTTCCTTCTTTTTTTATTTTGGTTGATCTTTCTTTCTTTCTTTCTTTCTTTCTTTTTCCCTCTCTCCAACCTCAACCCTTCCTTCTTTTCTCTCCTTTTACCTTTTCACCTTTTTCTTTGGACTGATCAGCTTGATCTCATCAGTTCCCGCCCCCTTCTCCTAATCCCCGCCCCCATGTTTACATTCCTCTCTCCAGATTTGGCAACCTCACCATGCCCCTCATCCTTGTGTGGAGTCCAAGAGCACACACACACATGCACACACACACACACACACACACACACACACACTTACCTTTGTGTTTAAAGGGACTGAAGCACTGAGTAGCTCAGTACACTGTGTGTTAATGCACTCTGTTTAACGTGCTGAGACTGGAGGAAGACGGTTACGTGAGTCTCTCATGCTGGGCTGAAGGTAGGAGGAGGTAAGAAACATGGGATTTTTCCCCCCTGTGAGGGGTGGTGAGAGTGAGGAATGTGGGAGGGGGTAGGTTAGAGAGATAGAGAGGAGAGGTAGAACAGGGGTAAGAAGCAGAAAGAAGAAGACGTGCTGCAGGAACGTAACAGCATTAGAGGAGTATTTCTGACTGCTTTGGGCAAACTTGGACTGGTTCATGTACGTATGCCTGAGCATGTGTATGTGTGTGTGTGTGTGATCCTGTGTGTGTGATCCTGAGCCTTTATCATGCAGGTCGGGTATTCAGAGCTCCTCACACTTTCTTTCGACACACAGGTACTCAGCAGTGCCTGTGTCTGTGCCACCAACTGTAGCGTATACAGCGTCTTCCTTTACTAGACTGTTTTAGCTGTTAGTTCAGTGTTCTGTGAGTTTCATCTCTTGACCTTGATGCTGTTTTCTGTGGTTTTATAACTCTAAAGGCCAGAGGAGTAGGTGGTGAATCACATGATTGTGTGAAATGTTTGGCTCAAACGTGGGTGAGCTGTGGTCTTTGATTAACTAACTACTTAGTACTGAAGTCTGAGAGTCATCTGAGAGTGAGAGGAGTTTTTTTTAAACAAATACAGCAGCTCTGCAGTTATAGGCTCAGTTTATAGGATGGCTTATATATTCTTAAAGCTATGTTTGTTACAGTCTGATGTTACTTATATGCTTAGAGAATGTAGATCAAATTGCTTGAGACGTGGCGCGTCTGTCACCGTCACATTGTTGGATTTGGTGAACACTTAACAGAAGAAAATCAGGATCATGGTGTATATAACTTTGAATTTATTTGGATTTGATTTACGTCTTACATGTTTCTTACAACCTTCTTAAATTAAGGGTCTGTGAGTGTGGATACTGTTCATGTACACAAGGCAGAGGTCATATACAAGTTGCTTGACATTACGTTTTATCAAAAGAAGCTTTGTGTGAAACCATGTGACGATGAAAGCAAGAACCTTTCCGTGAAACTATATGTCCATGAGAACAACAATGTTGTTTTCTCTCTTATTAACATTGTTTTTGTTATTATTTTTCGTTTATTGTCTACTGTAACATCCACCATAACATACAAACTTAAGTATTTTATTGTACAAGGAAGTTTGTGCATATGACATAATTTTTTAAATACGTTTTTGAATCTTGATTCTGAACAAACAAAGAACTCAACAGAGATACCGGACAACTGATTTCAGCTCAGTTTAGGTCTGGTCACCATTTTGTAAGATATGAAAAAAAAAAAAAAAACTCTGGGCATTCTTCAGAGATTCAGAAGTCTCAGAACTGCCCAGTTTTGCAGTATGAATCTTACATGTAATCTAATTTAAATGTACATGAACTCAAAATATATTACTGCAATGTGTATCATTCTTAGTGGTTTAATCTGTGGATGGCTTCTGGGTGAGAATGTTTAATAATTATAAGGAACAAGGCCAGTTTGTTTGTTCTTTTAAAGGGTGAAAGAATTCTGATCATTGGTCTGCAAAGTGTATGGATGATTGTCACTTTGCATTGTGGTATGGCCAGAACGTTTCCACTATTTGTCTGTCTCTAAGTGTCTTTAACCCAGCTGACCTCTTGAAGCGCTACATCTCTTCTCTCCCCCAGCTCCTCCCTTGCAGCCCCCGATCGCAACCCTGGACAAATTCTCACCTAAACGAAGCCAGGGCAGCACAGTCATCCTTAGCAGATCCAACCGCACCACATCTGTCACCTCCAGCCCCGAGCATAGTGATCACGCTCTTTCAGCCAGCAGTGACTCCGGTCTCTCGAGTGCTTCCCTTTGGACTGAGCGCTGCCCTGTGTCTGGTAGTAAGTCTGCTGGTCCCAGTGAGCAGGAGAAGGCAGAGCTGAATCGCCTGCTGAGTGGATTTGGGCTCGATGAGCCTCGGACAGATGATGGAATGGAGCTGACCTCAGCCTCTCAGGGAGTCCTCCATCACCCAGTGCAGGTCCATATAAACGGCAACTCCCGGCCAAAAGAGCGAGAAACAGATATCCTGGATGACGAGGTCCTGATGTCAGGCCACGACCTGCGCAGTGTGGACAGTCTAGGGACTCTCTCATCATCATACCACAAGAGCAGTCAAAACTCTCTGCTTTCTGATGGCTTCTGCAGCCCTGGCGTGATTGAGGATGTCCCACATCACGGCCCAGCAGCCATGGAAGAATATGAGCGAGCATACGCTGAGACACGGAGAAACTGCCTTGCCAAGAGAACTGTCTCTGTTCCCGTCACCGCCACTTCCAGCACAGCTTCCAGGGGGCAGCAATTCCGGCAGGGCAACTACTCCACTCAGACCTGGGTCCGCCAGCAGCAAATGGTAGTGGCCCCTCACTACTCCTACCTGCCTGAGGAAAGTGGAGTAGAGGAGAACTTCCATGGGGACAAGCAAGAGATTTCACCCAAAATGATCATTAGTGATCAAAACCACACTGCTCTGAACCCAAAGGTATCACCAAGCCAGGAGACCGAGAAAAATCATGACGAGGAGTTTAACTCGCTCACAGTGGACATCGACAACTCCATCGACCAGCTTAACCAGTTGATCCTGGACTTGGACCCTACATTTGTGCCCATCCCAACACGGACCAATTCGGTTAAAAGAAATGGAGGGTCTACGGCTATGACTTCTACTTGTAACAGCAAGGGCTTGACGCTCAGACTCAATGAGAACAACAGGATTCAGCAGACAGGTAAGATGGAGAAAATATTTTAAAAGCTGTAAGATCTGATTTTGGCTTCTGGGTTGGATTCAGTCACTGAGATGTGAAGTTGATAAGTCCCAACATTTTAACACAACCTAAGAGTCAAAATCCTTACACTCTTTCTGGTGGTGGGTTTTGGTGGTGATGTGACAACCTATGAATTAAAATCCAATGTAACTACATCTGGTAAACGTTACTGTACTCTTTCTGGTGGTGGGTTTGGTGGTGGTGCTACAACCTACTAATCAAAATCCAATTTGACAACACCTGGTTAACATTTCTCTACCCTTTCTGGTGATGGGCTTGGTGGTGCTGCTGTTTTTGAACATTTTGAAGCAATTCTGTATGATAGTTTCCTAAATCTGGGTGGGAACCCTTGGGGATATGTCAAGGAAGGTAGGAAGTAAAGTATGGAAGGAAGAAAGGAAAGAAGAAACTATAGTGGTCTTTGCTGGTAATGTACTAGCTTCTGTTCACACATGAGCCCTCCTGATAATTCAGTGAGAATTGTATCAGCTCTTGGTAATAATCTTGGTCCAAGGCTTGCGTTCACACTTAAGCTCTTGCCGATGAATTACCATTAAGTTCTCCTGATAAGATCCATGTTTTACAGGAGTTTTAAATAAAACGTGACAATGGAAATAGTGGATTTTTGGTTAATTCTCCAGTGATCTACGAGTATCACTGATCTATGAGTATCATTGATCTATATGATACCAGTCCATTGTACACATTTCCAATGTAAAGAATGCACATTTTACTGGGTTTGTCCCCAACATTTAAAATGTTTTGCTGTTATAGTGTCACCTACTTGTTGCAGAAAAGTGTGAAGTGTTGCCAAAAAGCAAGACGGCACATGGAGTAAAGGCATCTATTAATGTGTATAGGGACCATTTTGGCACTTTTCAGCCTTAACACCATTGTACTCTGCCTGACAAACAACATGGTTAAAGGAATTCAAAGCGGTTTTCACATAAATGGGAAATCAGAGCTCTTGGCAGAATTTTAGCTATGTGACAAGGTTCAGTTGTTTGGACTTGCCTTTACTCAGGTATCTGCTTCTTGGAGATCTTTAGTACATTCACTCTTATCAGCTCCTATTGGGGACAATCTTTAAGCCCTCATGGGCTTCAGAATGGACAGAATCCTTATTTTTTAAGATTTGACTTTTTAAAAAAAACATATTTCAGAAATTTGGTTTTGGTAGTGAAAGAGCACCGAGTTATCCATATTGAACTGCAGTAAATGACGATTATTTCCTTTAAAAGGCACAGAAACGTAGACGCGTAATCCAGGAACGTTGTAGCTTGGATTGAATTTAGAGCAACAGGTAACATTTGTTCCCTTGAGGGTGTAAAGGAGAGATTTGTTGAAAGAGCTGACAAGGTGTCCTAGGAATTCTTTTGAAGTGAAAAGCCAATTCTACTGTACAAGCAAGACATGAAGACAAAAAAAAAAAAATGGAGAAGACAAAAAAGAAAGATGAAAAGGAGTAGAGAAAATGGCGGGATCTTAAGGATGGGGTTTTGTGATATTGATCAGAGGCAAAACATGACTTTTGTATTAGCACACTGTGCTAGTTGATTGATTATCAGATCACATTATCTTGGCATGTTTACAAAATGGTAGCCTTGAATGCTGCCTGTTTATCCAGCTGCTCGGGTGCAGAGGCATCGTGGGAGTCTCCTGTAGACTCGGACACACGCCAAGAGCAAGACTCTGCTCTGGAATGTGAGAAATGTTCATGGACAGAGGCAGTAAAAGCTTTAATCAGATTGTTCACACCTAAACAGCAGAAATAGTTACACACGTTGGAGTTACAAGATGTCAAAGGTCAATACAATTTCAGGGTTTTATTTATTTGAGCTGAACCTTTTTAAACCATTTTGAGGCTTCAAGGATTTGGACTTGTGGTTATGCTGTAATGTAAAGAACGTAAAATAAAACAAAAAATAAATGAAGTTAGAGAAAAACGTTATGATTTCAGTACTCTTTGTGGTCACAGTGTAACTTAAAGACAAAAACAAACAAAAAACAGAAATGAAGTTTGACAAAATGTTTATAATTTCAGTACTCTTTCTGGTTATGCTGTAACCCAAAGACAAAACAAAACAAAACGAAAATGAAGTTCGACAAAAACATTATGGTTTCAGTACTCGTTCTGGTTATGCCTTAACTCACAGCAAATAAAAACGAAGTTAGATGTTGGAAACATTTCTTCTAACATTTATACACTTGAAAATGTTACAGTACAATAGTGTAGGACCTAAAGTAGATTGTTTATAAATTAATTAAAGTAATACAGGTACCAATGAATTTTATTGTTATGTCGTTTTGTTGTATTTAATTTACGTCAAGTCACATTGAACTTGGTGATTAAATAATTCTGCTTTTCATAATAACCAGAAACTTTTCAACCAGACTGAAACCAAAGCCTGCTAGAACTGTAACGTTTAGCTGGTAAAATGATCTGCTCACCTAAACTTGTTTTCACTACACTTGAGAACCCTAAAGAGGTCTTGAATTTGTCCCTCTGGGGGAACATTTAATGGTTCTATGTTCTAGCACCTGTCCATTATTAGGACTAATCACATCCAAAGAACCTTTCAGGAACTGGTTCTTTTAAAACTTTAGAGAGTTCAGAGTGTTATTGGATTGGCTATTGATTTGAATTTGAGTAGATGGTGGGAATGCGGTCGTTGGAGTGGCCGTGTCTGTTTATTCTAAAGATCTGACACAGAAGTGGAGCACATCTGGCTCGATAAGATCAGCGCGTAGACTTCAGGAAGGAGATCAGACGAATTTCACTATCCGTCTGATGAGATGAAGCTCGTTTGCAGGCTGTGGCGTCCCCACATCGAATTAATTATGGCTTATACATTTAGACATGGAAGTGATGATTCACTCTGCGTATAAAAGCAGGATTTAGAACGCGGGGCCTAAACCACTGGATCAGAGGCGAGGCGAGACGGCTGTGAGAGACTGGAATTTCCAGGAGAGGAACAGAAGTAGCCCGAGGCTCTGAATTCTCCGCTCCTGACAGACATCCAGCGGCCCGAAGACACAAAATAACATGCGTGAAATGATCATGTGCAGCCCCAACACACCGGCAAACTTCAAAGCCGAACATATGTATGGCTTATATATATATATATATATATATATATATATATATATATAAGAAAGAAAAACGGTAGAGATATAATAATTTGCTGCCAAAAATAAAACAGGGTGTAAAAGAAAAACGCACAGACCGGAAACTAGAAACGTGCCACAAATCACGTCTCAGTTACAAGGTGCCTGGAGTTTTGAAGCTTTAAATTTGTCATCGTCAGTGAATCACGCATCATTAAACTGAGTACATGGGGACTGAGTCAGAACTGATTCATTGGAATTATGTCTAAAATCTAAAAATATATACAATTATTTTCTTAACTTTCTATTATTATTATTATTATTATTAGTAGTAGTAGTAGTAGTAGTAGTATTGTTGTTCTTGTTGTTGTTATTATTATATGAATTCTCACATTTACAGCATCAAAGAAATAAAATAAATATATAAATAGTATATTAAACCAGCAGCCTTCACACAAAATCACTTACATTACAAATATAATAAAATATAATAAAGTATAAATATAAAAAAAAACAATCCTAACAAAAGCACAATCAAAGGTCTCTTTATATGTAATTAAAAAAATTCCAGTTAAAAATATTTTTCAATTCCAATCTTTTTTTATTTGTTAAAGGATCTATCTATATTTATAATTAATTATTAATTAGATCTATATTTGTTATTATTATTATTATTATTATTATTAATAATAATAATAATAATAATAATAATAATCGCAGTAGTATAGCTATTGTTATTATTATTCTGTATATTCTTTATTCTTCTAATTATTTTATTCTAGGAATTAATTTCCTTGAATTAAAAAGCTGTAATGCATTCATTTAAAAAATAAATAAATAAATAAAAAAGAATCTAAAATTGATCTTCCAATAATACTAAAGAGGTGTGATGTGTACGAAAAATCAAGCAATTAAACAACAAACATGTTAAAGTAAATATGTAAGTAATATAAACATTTTTCAAATTATTTTTATTGTGAGTCCATCGTTACATTATTATGAATCTGTCGCTGAAGACGTGACGAGAGAATCGTCAGCCCAGTCTGACTCGAACTGCAGTGTGAAGTTTCAGCCCGTGCTGTTTGAGATAAAGTCCTTAGTGAAGTGAGAGAGAGTTGGTGTGTGAGACGCTGACTGGCCCCTCGTGCTCCACATGCTCTCTCCTCCACACTAACATTCCACAGACAGGAATAGCTCTCCAGCTCGGTGAACGCTGGAGATTAACACCTCTGTGCTAAATGACACTTCACGCTCCGAGCAGACGGACAAACACACGGCTGTTTGCTCACACACCAGAGGTACAGCTCTGAATTTCGGAAATACCAGGACAGCCGGAATATTCATTAATATTCAGGAGTAAATCAGAAATGAAATGAAATGAAAAGGGTTGCACGTTGGGCGTTCCTTTCTGGAGCTCTGATGCTTTATTGCTTATTATTCTTCATCTTCATTAGTCTTTTATACACTGCTTAAACTTTTCACGTGCTTGTCCTTCCGTTTCCTGCATGTATTTTTTTCTGCTTTTTTTTATTTTATTTTAATTTTTAAAAATTTTCATTGTTAACATCGGAACAATTCGGGATTGAGAAAGGTTTCATCATCAAATTTTAAAGATTTTAGTACACTTGGTGGATTTATGAACAAAATACAGAAAATTGTATTGTACTTATAATAAGATATATATATATATATATATTTATATATATATAAAAACACCGTATTGAATTGGTAACACTTCCCGTGAATCCTCAGTGCAATAAATCATTAATACCATGTCCTATGTAAGGAAGAAAACACTTTGTGTTGTGCAGTTATGGGAAAATAATCAACAGCGGGATGCTGTGATGAAGCCGAGTCACTGTTACCACAGAAGCGTTGATTAATTTCCCATAATAGCGCAACACAAAGTGTATTATTCCTCTTATACCAGAGCAATTTGATATTTCTATTAATTAAAGAACAACACAATGTGCTTTTTTTTTATCCATTTATAGTTACATTTAATGAAATGTCAGAGCTGCGGTTATAGGTAATGAATCAGCAGCAATGAATCTGACCAATCAGGATGGGGAATTCGACGGCGCTGTGGTTATAAAGCATGTGATACACTGCACACTGTATGCATGAAGGCTTCTATACACATACGATTCCAGTACACTGCTTTAGTGCCTATAAGGTCCTTATGAATTGATCTTCATCATTAATCATGCATTATGTAATATGACGGTATGAGATCATGCCTTTAATTTATGCATCTCATTATTCATTCTTATGAACAGTTATACAGGCTAAGCTAAGGTAAGGGTAAAGTATCGTGTATTTTTAGATGAGGATTAAACAGGAAGTGTTGGCATTCACCTAAAATTAGATGAAGGCATGATGTGCTGTGAAAACTGTAAATATGAAGCAGGTGATCATAAAAATCTGAGCAGGACGTATTATGGATACACTCTCTCTCTCTCACACACACACACACACACACACACACACCTGCCTGTGATAACGCCAGTAGTAATGTGGAGTGTGTTTGTGCGTCTGATCAGCTGTCCCACCTGCCGGAGAGAGTTTGCGCGCTCTGAGTCGTCAGGGCAGTGAAGTGGCCGAACACTCGACAGTGTGTGTACGGCCGGCGTGGGAAATGGAGCCGGAGTTTGGGGACAGACTGACATACGCACACAATGTAGCTCCACAACAGGTAATACACACACACACACACACACACACACACACACATACACACACACACGGATTTACAGTATACAGTATACATATGCACACTTATGTGTAATATTGTTTATTATACATGTTTAATTTTTCAAACACAAGTAATACACACACACACACACACACACCAATATACAGTATACATATGCACACTTATGTGTAACATTGTTTATTATACACGTTTAATTTTTCAAACACATTTCCACATGCACATATATTTAGGACATGTTCACACATACCCAGGATTCTGCTTCTGGTCCTTTTTTAAAAACATCATCATCATTTTTTTTCCATTTGTAATGTTATACATCATTTTAGCTTGTGAGGTTTTTTTTTTTCCCGCAAAATTAGATAATATGCAAGGAAAAAACAGTCAACATCATGCTGTTTTTGGGGGCAGTCGTGGCCTAATGGTTAGAGAGTCGGACTTGTAACCTGAAGGTGAACCTGAAGGTCGTGGGTTCGAGTCTCAGGTCCGGCAGGGATTGTAGGTGGGGAGAGTGAATGACCAGCGCTCTCTTCCTCCCTCAATACCACCACTGAGGTGAGACCCTTGAGCAGGGCGCTGAACCCCCAACTGCTCCCCGACAGCTAAAAAGGCTGCCCACTGCTCTGGGTGTGTGTTCACGGTGTGTGTGTGTTTGTTCACTACTGTGTGTGTGCACTTGGATGGGTTAAATGCGGAGCACAAATTCCGAGTATGGGTCACCATGCTTGGCCACACGTCACTTCACTTCAAAATAATCGGTGAGGAGATCAGGTGATAATGAATACGAAGCGGAGTCACTGTTACCACTCCAAAGTTGATTATTTTCCTATAACAGCACGTCCTGAAGTGTTTTACTCCTCTTATACCACAGCTAATTGCCAACAATTCAATGTATTAAAATTTAAGACTGTTTCTTACTTTTTTATCTATTTATCTATTTATTTATTTATAGTTACATTTAATGTTGTGAGCAGTCGTTCCCTCACCAGCCTCTCTTTTCTTCCTCTCGCTTGTAGTTGATAAGACAAAAAAAAAAAAAAATCAGTTTGTCGTGTTACAGAGAAACCACAAAGCGTAAACTCCTCTGTTCTGAAGATGTCGGAAAACTTACAGTTCCAACTTTTACAAATCTTTTACAAAGCACTGACACTGGAGACTCCTTCCCTAAATGTTTATATAAACACGTTTTATGTAACTCCTCACAGAAAACGTCACCGTATCAACGATACAACACACAGTTTCTAATCCATTTATACGCGCAATCCATCATGTGTAAGTTATTACTGTAGAAGCGATAACAATTTGCAGCCGCACTGTTGTCAGAGCTGATGTTATAGAAAACCGATCAACACCTTCTGACCAATCAGAATCCAGTATTAGTATTAATCAACACTGATCCACGGTTCAGATGAATCATTTCAATTGAAGTTGCTTGCTTCTATATAACAATAATCAGGTTTTTTTTGAGTTGTAGTCACTTAGCCTTGGATTTTAAACCCCTGTTCACTAGGGGTTTAATCATTTATGATTATGGCTTTATCATTTAAACAGGAAGTAGCCTGAAAAACTCCACCAATCACCAGTTTTCTCTGTACATCAATGGTACAGATGTTTAAGTGGACCAGAATTTGTGTTCTCTTAAAACAGTCCTAACTCTTGTTGCAAGTGGCCTCAAACTGGTAAAAAAAAAAAAACATGAGTGTGAAAACAACCACAAATTAAAACCTTAAATAAATAAAAACACTACTGTAACGTCTATGTATTTCAGCGAGCTCCTCTGTACAGAGCAGACAGTGTGGAGTACCGAGGTCCAAGTGCTGGACTGGACACAGGAAGTGACACGGTTCCTCCAACACCAGCCTTCCCCATCTCACCACCCACGCCTTATGGTGAGACACTTACACACCCATGCACACAGACACCCATGTATACACACACCTATACACACAGACGCGCAGAATCGTACGCATCACGGCCATGTGACCGGATATCAAGCAGCTGATTTCGGCTTGTAGTTGCTATGGTTACGCTGACAGAAATGTGGCTAGAAATTGTAATTACTGGTGTACTGGTGTGGTGCTATTATGCAACCACAACAAGTTACCGTAACCATGTTGCCTGCTGCTAAACACCAAATTATTCACACATTCCAGACCTCACACTCATCGCCTACAGTACGTGCAGGTTGCTCTGGGGCTCATAAAGATGTCTCAGTAACTGAAAGCTGATATCTTGGGCTTGTGTGCCAAATTTATTACACAGCACGCTTCATGCTTGTTTAGACCTGTGTTTGGAAGTGGACTGGTGCTCCTCACTAGCCGAACCCATGTATTTCAGCATTCACCATTTGACAACATATGATTCATGTGCTGTTATGTTTCTGGAGGAACCCCTACGGCTCTGTGAATGCTATGACGGAAGAGATTACAACAGTTCATACTTATAGAACCCTGTTTAGGAAGATAGACCCGTGAGCCATCTCAAGAGCCTGGAAAACTGGTGGTTTGAGCAGATACCAAAGCTTGGATTCATCATAACACTTTCTAAGATGGTTGACTATCATGGACGATGATCGATTTGGTAGATGTTTTCAAATCTGCTGTATTCCAAAATCCAGTTCAAGTGTAGATCTGCATGACCGGTCTTAAAGTCTCAGTGGTGGTTCTCTGGCAAAGCTGGGATTTGAATGTTGACTGTATTCTACAATCACATGGAAGTTTAACCAAACCGAACGACTGAATCTATTTAAGAATACAAATTAATCAATGAAATTATTACGTACTGTAAATCTAAGATCAGTTATAACACAAGTAAAAAAAAAAAAAGAGATAAAAGATTCCATATCTCAGCATTTCAAATTCTTATTATTGATGGGAGAGGTGATATTTTTTGTATCTCTCAGTCTTCATTTTGTGGGTGTCACTGATTACACTTCCCGGATCTGCGTTTAAAGAGAAAGCACAGAATTTAGTTTTTATGACAGAACATTTTTACTCCTTGAGCCCTGCCCCCCATCCCACCCATGTTCACAAAGCTCCGCCCCCAGGATCTGTAGCAGCCCATAGAGTGTCTATAAAATGACTGACAGGAGGCACATCCAAGCACAAACAAGCATTCCAGAAGTCAGTTTTCCCAGGTTTTCTCAGCCACTTAATACTCTTCTGCAAAACCATTATTTTATATCATGTTCTACATATCTTTCAGGTGATTTATACATGTAAAAACAGACAAAAAACTAAAACGACTATCGCACCTTTAGCTTGAGCTAACATTGGTTTTATGTAAGGCTAAGAACTAAGTTAAGCATCACATGATCAGTGATTCACAACCGACAAGCGTTGTTACGTCCTTTGCAGTTACAGCCTGGTCTGAATTCAGCTGAGCTATAGAAAGACATTGTTATTGGGTTATGTTCAGTAGGCCATGGTCTGCTTTGATTTGGCTTCGAAATATACGTCTTTGGTTTTGGTCCATGCTAAGTTTATGACAACAAATGTTGTCTTTTCTGTGCCTTTGAAAAGACATTAAAAATGCCCAAACTATAGAAGTCTCCCATGACATGTACAAAGACACTGGGTCCAACTCACGACTAATTCAAGCTACTTTTAGCCACTGGCTCTCACATCCACCTACCAGTGTTTTAAGTACGTATACAAAGATGGACAAATCAGTGGGCTGGGAGCCCAGGGTGTGCACGCTGCATGTCCAGGATACTAGTTTTTTTATTCGTGGTTCCTTTAGCATGTAGTAGATTTTTGCGAAATTGGTAACCAGCCTGTTTTCTCCCATCCACTAACCAGAGAAAGAAAAAAACAGTGAGCTTGATATGTACATTTAAACATAACGTACATGATTCATATGTTTCATGGTGGAGCAGCACACTACTAGTGCAATACTAGTAAATATCACATTTTTAGTCTGCATTTAACTAGATAGCTAGTTTGCCATACTTTGGTGTTGAATTAGGTTTCCAGGCAACCAAAACATACAATTTAGCAGTTGCATTGGAGATCTCACTTGCCTAATGGGTTAGCTAATGAATTTATGATTTGTTCATCCCTGGATATACAGTAGTGTACTGTCTTGCGTAGTCGTGAAAGCAGCAGTGTTGTGTTGTGTTGTGTTTCCACCATTCAGTAAGAAACACCTGAGAAAGCCTTAACGAGATGTCTGTAGTTACTTCATTCACTCAAAGAAAGTGAGTAACGTCTGTCTGAAATACCCAAAATATGACGCGGCGTACGCCGGGAGGTTCTGTGAAGTCAACACACTCACTCCAACATGTCCAACCACACTTCTCCCACTACGCTTCTTATATATCATTCAATCCTCTCTCCACAGTGAAGACCATGCCGGAGTTTACGCACTTCACCCAGACTCCATCTCCCAGCATGCCGATGTACGGGGCCTTTAGGACGGAGCACGGTAAGCAGCCTTTAAGATCTGACTGATGGAAGTGAGTGAGATGTCAGCATGGTTATGCTATGTTTTTCGCTCAGTAGATGAGATATGATAAGGGATGGTTATGGCTAAGCGGTCTCAGACTAAACACACCGTACAAGTCCTGACCCAGCAAACGTGTACATGTTTGTGCGCTGTGAGAACTTCAGGAATGCTGTTTGGATTACGGCCAAGCACCTGGAAGTACCAATTAAAAAGAAATGAACAGTTTAAGCAACATTTAGTCAATAGATCATATATTCATGTTTTTTTTTAAATAAATAGCTTTGATTATTTGATTTTAAATTCCAACAAAACTCATACATGGCCCAATGTTAACCCAGTTTTGAAGACAAGCATACAGCTGGGAGAGCAGCAGCCGTTGGAGAGGTGGCTTTATTAAAATGTCAAGTCTTTTGTAAGCACAGGGCTGAACATATGTGCTTCCTGACCCCTGACAAAAGGCCAAGATGGGAGGAAACAGCCTGCTGAACAATAGTGGAAAGGCCAGCTTAGAAGAAGGTGTTCATATGTGAAAAGGGCTCTCTGTTGGCTTGTCCACACTGCTTTGACTGGCTTCTAAAGCTGGAGTATCCACCCCTGCGTTTGGAGACCTAATTCCCCGAGGGGCAATAAAGATTAGCGTAGTTCCAAAAGTACTCAATGCTCTTTAAGAGGAGTCGCGCTCCAGATACCCTTTCTAAAGTGGCAAGGGTAACGCCTTATCGTTAATATTCTCTTAACGGACTCTATTGACTGCATTAAATAACAATACTAAATATTACACTTAGCATTCATACAGTGTAAGTAATGTTACAGGTATTAATGCATTGACTGATATTTATTCAATATAAAATATCCAGTATAAAGTTCACACAAATTAGCACAAGCTAAATGACAGCATGTTCTTAAATAATGCTACACTCTAATGATGATAAATGTTAAAACCTTTAAATTTTGCCAGTTAATGGGTTTAATTTTACTTACTGACGGCATAAACATTGATTAATTAAGATCTTAATTCTTCATCTTGTTTGGTTTATTATTAAAAGCACTAATACAAGCGCTAGTTACTGTGATAATCTTACTGATAGTGTATTAAAGCTGAGGTTCGTGTTAACTAATGTGTTACATAATATCAGTTAATGGACCTTTAATATAAAGTGTTACTCTTAGTGGCTCGGGAAAGCTTGCAGTGGTGGAGGATGTGGGAAACATTTAGATATTACTATATTAGATGGTACAGATACTTTAAATTGTACTATATGTCTCCACTGTCAGTCTCCACTGCCAGTGCCTTGTTACAGTCAGTAGGTTTTCCACCATGAGAAAGTCTTCAGCACACGTGGAGGAGGAGTTTGTGATTTCTAGTTTCTCAGTAACGTGACGAGCTGCGTTTTTTGTTTGTTTGTTTGATGGTTTGTTTGTTTGTGTCTTATTAACTTCCAGAAAGAAAAAAGAGAGGTGTTGGGGGGACGTGTTTGTAGCTGCCGTAACGTTAGATGATAAAACTAAAGAATTTCATGAATGTTCCACCACATTACATCTAACTATAAATAGACAATAGTATGATGTTCTTTAATTTATTAAGAATGTTGAATGTTGTCATATTTCTGTAGTTTAAGAGGAATAAAATACTTCAGGACTTGCAGTTATTGGACAACAGTAACAGGAAGTCCTTTGCACGACAGGCGCCATCACAGTACCTCGTCGTTGATTGTTTTCCCATAACAGCACATGCCTGAGTGATTGATTCCTCACTTAAACTATAATTCTACTTAAGCATAAAAAAGTGCCATGCTTGTTGGCTTTGTAGAACTCCTTCATCTTTTTCTTCATTTCCTTTTGTTTTTTCTTCAAAGTTGTCTCTGTTTTAACGTTCCTCACTCCCTTGGCAAATGACCTTTAGTGACCTGAAAGTTTACACTCCTCAGAGTGACAACACAGTCTTTCAGTTAGGTTTTTTTTTTTTTTTTTTAACAGGTGACCTTCTCGTCTGTCCAAACATGGCCGTGACCTTGAGTCCTGTTGCCATAGCGCTCTGTTGCTCTAGCAAATGTTTTTGGCTTTGACGTCACGCTAGCATCCAACCTAACGGTCCTTTTTAGTAGCATTTAAAGTGTGACTAAACGAAAGCTTGCGATCAATCTTTTTCTGCATAAGAACTAATGTTCTGACAACAATTTTGTGCTTGATTTCAGATATGAAAGCGTTTGCAGATATTATGGGACACGATGAGAACAGAGTGAACGTGTCTCACAGAGCCTTTCCTCACTCCCCGCCCATTGGAGGAGTGATAACCCTTACAGACAGGTAAGAAGTTATCTAGCTCGGTCAGTTCTGCTGTAAGTACACCCTTATGGGGTTTTCACAATTCTCTCGAGTCTGCTCATAATCCCAGGCCTGCGTTCACATTGAAGAATTAATTCCCAACTGTGGAGTGATTGCGCAATTGCATACATCACATTTGTGCATGCAGGTTTGCAAAATGGCACTTGGTTCATCCGCTTGTTGTTTGTCATTTTCCAACACTGAAGTGGTGCAGAACGGTCATCATGGAGGAATACCTACAAAAGAGGAGGAGTTCACATATAAGATTTTTACTCCTGCATGATACTCTCAGTGCAAGCACTCGCACCACAATGATGAGCTAATTATAACGCTCCAGTGTTGTCAAAGTCTGATTTTATATTGTTAAGCCGTCCTACTAAGCATAACAACCCTTTTCCCACCATCACAAAACCCTGAGACAGGAAGTAACATGAAGTGAGCCTTCCACCAGTTACAAGAGGACTAGGCATCGATTCTCTGGACCACTCCCAGACTTCAAAAACCAGCTTTCACACTTCACCAAATGCACCAAACTCTTGATCTCTTGATTGCAAACGACCTTACAAACCATATTCTATTAGACATACTTTGATTTATCCATCTGTAGGATCCTTATAGGTTCTATGTTGAACCCTATAACAGAAAGTTTCTCTTTCAGCTGCACATTCAGCCATGATTAGAAAGTTAGAACCATTTTTCTACATTCAAAACCAGTGGTTTGGGTGGGTAGGAAACTATTCACAGCTTGGAGTCTTCTTTTAAAAGTAAGTTAGGGTCGAAAATTCCAACTGACTTATTTGATAAGTTATTGCAGTCCTAGCACAGGTAAAGCCTGTATACATGTTATGGTCATGTGACCTACTATGAGAACGCTCTAAACAATGAGGTGTATGTAAGTATACATCAACCGTTTGGGAAGATGATACTGGATGCTTGGAATATGGAGCATCATTGTGAAACTGCAGCTCTAACACACACTTCACATAACAGAACTGCTTTGATTCTAAGCATGAACATCCATTAAATCCTGTTTTTTTTCCCCCTCTAGCTCAGCTCAGTCCTCCTGCCCAGAAGGGGCACTGCTCAATCGCCACGCCTCCATCAACGCCCAACACTCTGGCCCCCTGGGTTACAACCAGAACTCACCTCCATCCCACCATCCTCACCTACAACCTCACCCCGCCCCCAATGCCCACAGCTCGCCCCGGGGCAGTCAGAGGACCCGAGGGGTGCAGTACACACTGAACCGCAGCCCAGCACTCAGCTTCGACGAGGAGCCTGATGGTCTGAGCTACGAACCCCAGCAGCCCCCGCTTCCTGAGAAGATGCGCGCCGCGGACTGCGAGCGTTCGTTGAGTTCGGTGTCCCCGGCACCTAGCGGGTTCTCCAGTCCGCACAGTGGGAGCTCGCTCTCTATTCCCTTCCCGAACTCACTGCCCGAGCTGCAGGCCAGGAGCAGCAGTGTCAGCCCTCTACCAGGTGAACTACACAAACTTCCCATAATGCCCTGGTTCTCGGCAGATCTGACAGTAGTGCAGCAGGAAATCACAGGTTTATATTAATGCACTCGTTCTAACACGTTATCATTTCTATCATAACAACTTACACAGGGACTTGTGTTCTCTTTTATCTTAGAAAAGGATGTAATTGTCGATATGGTGAATGTTTATGTGAGGAGACATTTATTCTACCCTTTATGGAAGGAGTCTCCAGTGTCAGAAGATGTTTGCAAAGGACAGAGGGGTTTAAGTTTTGCAGTTTCTCAGTAATTTCTCATTTCTAAGCAGTTTCTAAGTCATTAACTTTGAGAGAGAGAGACTCTCTTGAACTACAAATCGATAAATAAAAACAAAAACAACTGGCAAATTGCTGTGGTATAAGAGGAAAAGGGTGGTAACAGTGGCTCTGCTTCATCACACCACCCCATTGCTGATTAATTTCCAATAACAGCACTCTCCCAAGTGTTTTATTCTTTATTTCATAATGGATTTCTCTGTAACTTTAGGACCTCGATATTCATTTTATGATTTCCGATAAGTCTGACTTCTGCGTCTTTTGTTTCTTTGCTGTAGATGTCCTAGTGAGCAAGCAGGTGACGGTAAAGTTCGTCCAGGACACCTCGAAATACTGGTACAAACCAGACATCGCAAGGGAACAGGGTAAATATGACTGATAGAAGGAGCTTATTTTATTAATGAATCTTAAAAAAAAACGGCTTGAAATGAGATCAGTAAATAGCAGCTGTACTACACGAGTCATTTCCAGGTGAGTGTTAGAGAACTGTACGTGTGTCATGGTTTGAGTGAGTAAACAGATAGTTGGCATACTTTTGTACTGCATAGTATGTTAATCATTTTCAGTTTCAGTGTGGTTTAACACTGCTGTGTGTTTGTGTGTGTGTGTGTGTGAGATGAGAATGACTAACACATTTCTCTTCACACAGCCATCGCAGTGCTGAAGGACAAAGAGCCCGGCTCCTTCATCGTACGCGACAGCCACTCATTTAAAGGCGCCTATGGATTGGCTATGAAGGTGGCCACGCCCCCTCCATCCGTGGTGCAGCAGACTAAGAAGGGTAAGGATCGGCAGGCAGGTGGACGGGACACCGGAGAGATGGCTGACCGTGATGTGTGTGTGATTTTGTTCCAGAGCATTTTCCATTCAGTGCTGCTCTAGTGGCCTTGGCTTTCTTCTCCTGCTGACATGAAAGAGTCCTTTTGTTATCCTGAGCATTGAATACAACTCATCCATGACTCGAAATGGAAACTGATAGGTGCTGCTTCCATCGATACGTCCACTGTTTTGGTTTCGGCGCTCAGGGCTTTTTAACTTCTCAGCCATTTGGACACGTTTTCCTGATGTGTTCTGGCCAAAGATCTACTTTTACAGTGTTCAGAAAGCTTTGGTCCACTATAATCCATTATCATATAACTGTCATACAACTGAGTGCAAAAAATTGCTTCTGTGTGAAAACTAAGAAGAAAAAAAAAAAACCTCTGATGTAGAATTTACCTCCAGTATAGAATTCCATGTTCATCGAATGGTGTTTCACTACTGGAGAGGTGTTTCTCTACTAAATCATTATTAGCAAACTCAAAAGTTTGCATCCCCATTGACGAGGATCATTTATTTAAAATGTGCGACTTGTTACTAGTCATGAAAAGTTCAATAGATTTATAGATAGATATTGATAGATTTGCAAATAATCCAAAACATATCTGAAAAATTCTTAGAAAACGGTGCAATCTAAAGTTACAGTGATATTAACTTCATCAGTATTATTTTGATTTATTTATTATTTGTAAATTATTGTATAAATATTTAACAAGTACTATGACGTGAGCAAAAAGCCGCAGAAAAATACTGGTTAAAAAAAACTGTTAAGGATTCACAAAAATCCACAACAAACGGCAGAAAACCTGCAAAAAAATGGAATGGAAAGTGGAATAAAATCTACATTTATATAATATTCATACATTTATATTACTATATTTATATTAAATTTAAAAATATCACGTTAATATATTGTTAAATATAAACAAACAGATCAATCAATAGAGATGACCAAAGAGTTTTAGAAAAATAAGTCACAGAAAAAAAAAAAAAGAAACAACTGTTAGAGATGCGCAAAAATGTAAAACAAACAACGGAAAACGCGATAAAAAGAAATGCAATAGAAAAAAATAAATGAAATGGAGAGTGGAATAAAATCTACATTTAGATTATATTTAAAGGAATTAATAAACTTTGCTCCAAATTTGTTTGTGCTTCATAAAATCGACTTCCTTTAATTTAGTTTTAATTTTAATGAATGTGTCAAACCTGAAAATACTGTTTTCTTTTTAACATTGTACTGGTACACATCGGTATCTACTATTATATTACACACACACACACACACACACACACACACACACACACACAGCAAGTGTGTGAGCACCTGGGATGACATCATGTGTCTCGCTGCTTAAGTCAGCTTTTGTGAAAACCCCTTGAGAACGTGAAACACAATGCTGAAGTCTCTGTGCTCGTTCCTCCACCTGTCGAGGAATTCTACCTCCTGAGGCCCTATGGAGAAACCCCGCCTCTTTCTACAGGTCCACCTGTGTGTGTGTGTGTGTGTGTATGTGTATGAGAGAGAGAGAGAGAGAGAGAGCGTGCAAAAGGAAGAACAGATAGAAATAATCGATGAGGGAGATAGTGATCTGAAATATGAACTTGAATGTAACTTTAACTTACTTTTGTTTGCAAAATTAAAAAGTTGGACCTCTCTCTTTCTCTCTCTCTCTCTCTCTCTCTCTCTCTCTTTCAGGTGGAGATTTGTCCAACGAGCTCGTCCGTCATTTCCTGATTGAGTGCACACCTAAAGGAGTTCGACTGAAGGGCTGTCCCAATGAGCCTTACTTTGGTAAATTATTTATCCATCCATCCATCCATCCATCTTCCATCACCTATGCATGCTTCTATTTGTCATTCTTCCTGTCCATCCATTTAACCCATCCATCAACCCATCCATCTATCCAATCCTTCATTTATCAGTCGATCCATCCATCCATCCATTTATCTATCCACATCGTCCACTGACCCATCTATTTATCCACTTAACGATCATCCATCCCTCTTTCCAATCACCCAATCAATCGTCTGTTTCCATCCATCCACATCCCACCATCCATCCACCGACACATCGTTGTGATCCATCCATCCATCCATCCATCCATCCATCCATCCATCCATCCAATCATCCATTCAATCACCTGTTTATCCATCCATCAATCCTCCATCACATGCTCATGACAGAATGAACTAATACGTGTGCGTGTGCGTGTGCGTGTGCGTGTGTGTGTGTGTGTGTGTGTGTGTGTGTTGCAGGCAGTCTGACTGCACTGGTTTGTCAGCACTCTATCACACCGCTGGCTCTGCCGTGTAAACTCATCATTCCGGACAGAGGTACGTAACACAGCAGCTCTGTTACTCTGAGACACTAACAGATATGTATTTACTGCATCTTCTCTACACTGTGTTCAGGTCATGGTTAATGTCCTGGGTTTTCCCCATCATGCTTTTTTCTTCAGTATGAAAAAAAACGTTGTATTAAAGGAAGTGGGTGGTGTTTAGCATGTGGCTCGTTCTCTAGATGCAAATAGCTTTAATGAGTGCGTGACCTTTAGCTAATAGAGTAGAGAAGTGTGTAAAGAGTAAGTGGGGAAGATTTCTGTTTCAAGGACCAAGACGCTGACATCCTTAGCAACAATAAGTACCTTTATATACAATATATGCAGTATGGTTTTGTCTGAAGTAAATTAGGAGTGTGTGTGTGTGTGAACCGTGTTGCTCTCTGTTTTTCCATTTAGATCCACTAGAGGACACTGTTGAAGCAGCACCGCAGTCCATCACCAACTCTGCAGCCGAGCTTCTGAAACAGGGAGCAGGTGAGTGGGACACTGGCAAAGTTCCTGCACATAACCTAATCTTTATATATATATATATATATATATATATATATATATCTACCATTCTACCAATCTACCAATCCATCCCTTCAACCATCCATCCATGCATCCAATTTTCAATCATTTTTCCATCCAAACATCTATTTATCCATCCATTCATCCATGGACCACTTTTATTAATCCATCTATCCATGCATCCATCCCACCTTCCACCCATTGACCCAGCCATCGATTCATCATTCTGATCCATCCATCCATCCATCCATCCATCCATGTGTCTATCTATCTATCTATCTATCTATCTATCTATCTATCTATCTATCTATCATGACAGTAAAAAGATTTTTCACTGGAAAATTGCAAAATGATTGTTACGTTTCATTCTTCCTTATGTTCTCTAAGATATTTCCAGGTTTCAAAAATTTTTAATAACATTTTAACATTTGCAGTAAATAGAAACCTAAACACAATATAACTAGCTCAACAGAATATGTCAATATAAACAGCTCAACAGAAATGATTAAAATAAAGAAAGTAATAGAATAGAATAGAAATCTGGTCACTGGATTTTGCAGGATAGTTTTCACAGGATAATTTTATTTCATGCTGAAAAAGCACCAGTCATTGTTTCTATATATTTTCCCTGATGAATATTCAGTCTGGAGTGACACTGCTGCATGATTTCCTCTCTCTCTCTCTCTCTCTCTCTCTCTCTCTCTTCTGAGCAGCATGTAATGTGTGGTTCCTGGGCTCTGTGGAGCTGGAGTCTCTGACGGGTTACCACGCCGTGCAGAAAGCCACCACGGACCTGCTGAGCTCCGACCCTGCACCCTCCTCCACCGTAGTGCACTTCAAAGTGTCCTCGCAGGGCATCACACTCACTGATAACCAGAGGAAGTGAGTCGGCGTCTTGTCTGTTCACACGTATAAATGCCACAAATACTTTTCCTGTCTGACATATTACTCATGTCTTCCTGACAGGCTGTTCTTCAGGAGACACTACACTGTCAACACTGTTATATTCTGCGCTTTGGACCCTCAGGACAGGAAGTAAGCACCTAAACAAAACAGCCATGACAGGATTGTTCAAAAACACATCTGAACTGCAGCCTGTCATTTCTTTTCCTCATAGTGGCTTGCATATGTATTCACCCTGTTTTTACAACCTGGAACTGAAATGGACTCAACTGGGATTATATGTTATCAGTGTTCATGAAGCATGGTGGTGGGAGCACCATGTTGAGAGTTACCCTGAGCCTGCTGGTTGCTTCTCTGACTTTCTCGATCAGTGACGGCTGCCTCTAAGCAAAGTTGTAGGTTTTTTTGTTTTTTCAACAGTGGATTTAATGGTGCTCAGTGAGATGTTCAAAATATGGGATGTATTTTTTTGTATACATGAATATATATAAAAAAATCCTGGTTGATATGTTTCCAAAATCTTGTCCCAGATCTGTTTTGATACCTTCTTGGTGTTCATGATACTCTTTGTTTAGGAATGCTCAGGTGTATTTATACTGAGATCATGTGACACACAGGTCCATGTGACTGATGATGGTAACTAGCTGCACCAGAACTAGGAAACAGGGGGAGAATACTTATGCATTCACAACTTTTATATTTTTACAAAATTGTGCAAAACTATATAGATCTTTCCCACTTGAATATGATGGGCTATTATTTTTTTTTTTTTATATAGATTCAGGACATATAATCCCAAATAAATCCATCCCAGTTCCAGGTTATAACACTACAAAATGCGGAAAAATTCAAAGGGGGTGAATACTTATGCAAGCAAATTCATGCAAGCGAGTTCGGTTTTTGGCGTCACCATTTAGGCTCCACACCTTTTGAATCAGTCGCATCTGACATGATGTAAATGATTAGAGGATAATAATGCAGTAAACCTTTCTTCACAGAACCTGCATATATAAGCATTATTTTTTTTTTTTTTGCTAATTCAGCTAATATGAACGTTAAAATTGAGATTGTTATGGTCGTATTATATTTTTATTTTTATTTCAGGTTTGGCTGCTGAATAAAAAAAATGATGTAAATTAAGACTCAGGTCTTGAAATCCAACTCATGTCATTCTGTGACAAAGCTAGCTTAGTAGCAGTTACCTAGCTAGCTAGCTAGCTAGCTAACATCAGTGATATTTGGGGAGGAAAATGGAGGTGTTTCAAAATGTAATCTTTATAATCATAATTCCTGACATTTATTTAAAGGTGTAAAGATATTCCTCGGGCAATTTTAGCACTTTCTAGGCCATTAAAAATAAACCAGGCTATTTAATTCCCGCTCTAAAATGGTTCCGCTAACGATCTGACGTTATCGTGTTTATTCCCAGATGGAGACGGGATGGATACCCATCAGCCAAGTAAGTCAGATATTTTATTCATCTTTACAGCGTGGTTAGGATCGTCTTTAAACTTTCTGCTCTACTTTTAATAATGTTAAGTACTAATTATTCGTGTATGACTTCAGTAATTAGAATAGCAGCGCAGGCATCTGTACAAAAACCTCTACCTTCTACTCACTATCTTTTCAAACACCGGTGAAGGTTTCTGTAAGGAGATGTTTATTTAACGGAAGGAGTCTCCAGTGTCAGTGCTTTGGAACAGTTTTCACGGGAAACTAACTTTTTTTTTTTTTGTTCCACAACATTAAAATCAACTATAAATGGCTAAAAAAATGTGTTGCTCTTTAATCATTCCAATTATTAGCAAAAATGCTGTGTCTTATAACAGGAATAAAACGGCAGGATGTGCTGTTATTGGAAAATAATCGACATCAGAGCGTGAACAGTCAGTCCGCTTCTTCACACCACCCCGCTGTCGATTGTTTTCCTACAACGACACGACACTAACCGTTTTATTCCTTATATAGCCGCCATTCTTTTGTAAAAGCGGCACGAACTTTTGTAAATTTAAGCATTTATACTTTTCTACTTTAACGTATGCAGAATTTGAAGCTATTCTTTAATTTTAATCTTTTTCATAGTAAATATCTAGAGATTGAACTTACTTTTTATGAGTAAAGAACTTACTCAGGTGACTGTAGTGTATGCTGATTGGGTCTTTTTTTTTTTTTTAATTTGCTGTGCAGGATTTTTGGCTTCGTAGCCCGGAAGACGGGCAGCGGCATGGACAACGTGTGCCACCTATTTGCTGAACACGACCCCGAGCAGCCCGCCAGCGCCATCGTCAACTTCGTCTCCAAGGTCATGATCGGCTCGCAGAAGAACGCCTGATTTCAGCTCGACATGCTACCCAGGAAGGCGCCAAATCACCCCCATTCACCCCCAATTCACCCCTATCCTATTCTCCCTCCCCTAATGGACCTGCTGTCCCCTAATGATGACATCACACTGTGTGTCACATGAACACAAACTCTAGAGCTGTCATTAATGAGGAAGGACGCTTATCAGAGAGCTAAAGCGAGAAAAAGCGAGGAGGTTGGGACTGTGCTGCTACTCAGCTTTAAAATAAAGGTGTATGTTAAGTGTCATGTATATTGTATATGTGTGTAATGGTATCTAACCAAATTGTATTTATTGTATTTTTCTTTGCAGAATATTCCAGTTTTCAGGATATAAACCTCAAATTGCTTTTGTGTTCAGTGTGGGGAATTATTGTTGATGTTAAGCGTTCTCTAGCTTTGATTGGAATTTTACTACTGACCATCTATAGATATATGGCGTATACACACTCATAGCTGGGCCAGTTTAGAGGACTAGTTAGTTTAGCTTTATTTTTTGACTTTTTTTTTTTTTATAAAGAACTAAAGCTATATGTTTTTATTATAAAGGGCTATGTGGACTAAGTCACTAGTAGTTTTAACAAGATCAAAACCCCTTTTTTTTTTTTTTTTTTTTAATACAGCTGGTAGCTAAGGAGCCTGATCGTAAATTTCTATGTTTTTTTTTTTTTTTTTTTTATAAATATGGCTGGTAGATGAGGGTTTCATTCACTTCTTTCTTTCTCTTTCTTTCTTTCTTTCTTTCTTTCATTCTTTCTTTCTTTCTTTCTTTCTTGTGGTTGTTAGCTAAGAATTTTGATTGCATTTTTTAAGTGCCCAGTTGCTGAGGGCTTCAATCACAAATTTCTAGATTATTATTTTTTTTTTTGCAAATTGCAAATTTTTATTGCAAATGTGTTTTTTTTTTTTTGCCAGTAACTGAGGGTATTGATCATAAATTTCACATTTCTAGCTGAGTGTTTTGGTCACAAATTTCTATATTTTCTAATGCAAATGATAGCTGAAGCAAATGGCACCTAATGGCTTTGATCACAAATTTCTATATATTTCATTATATTTGTTTTTTTTTTTTTTATGCATCTCAGATTACGCATGTTTTAGAGTTCATTTCATTTAAGCTTATTTCTGCCTATGCAAGATGTGTATTAAACACAGCACAAGGGCTGAATGTTAATTCACCCCCTTGAGGTATTTTTTTAAGGATAAAATTCCTATTTTTAAGAAAGCATTTAGGCTGCTTGGCCAAAAACTGGACCAATAATTATTGTAAAAGTTATTTTCATGTTTATTTGAAAGCATAGTAAAAAAAAACCTGTATTTTTCTATGTAAACCTTAATATATTCACTATCCAGTGGCTTTATGTTACATTGAACAGGCCGATAGTTGTAATAATGTGCCTTCGTCATTGCTGTTAAACACTCGTGTGATAGGAGTGATTGTTTTTGTAAGCGACGTGTTGATAAAGGAATATATCTGAGCAGTTTTACTCTGATTGTAGTATTAAAGTGTTGCGTATCTGTCATTATGTAAATGCTCGTGCTAGTGTTATTACGGTTTATCTCTGACGCTAAAACAGATAAAATTGTTTATTCTTCATTGCTGCTTCGTTACAGTGGATTGATGGATGTGACAGAATAAACACTGCAGACTCGTGATTGGGTTTCGGATCAGTGCACCTCTGAATAAAACTGAAAATATATGAGAATGTGTATTTGCTTTATATGAAATAAAACACTGCAGGACATGCTGTTGCAGGAAAAACAGCACATCCCGAAGTGTTTGATTCCTCTTTGTGTGAATGTTGTGTCTTTTATTATAAGGTTTTTAAAGAAGTCAATCCAAAAAAAAAAAAAATCATGAAATCATGTGTTTTAAAATAATGACAAACCTTTTACTAACGTCCAGGGTGAGATCATTCTTAGTAGAAATGGGTTTTCCAGGGCAACGTAATGTCATTTGAGGGGGAAACAAATCATTTTAGTCAGTTGCTTTATCCTGGTTCAGGGTCGCTACGGATCCGGAGTCTATTCTGGGAACACTTGAGTGAGAGTAATACACCTGGGATGGGACAGAAGTCCAACACAGGGCACCATACACATTCTCACCTAGGGGCAATTTAGCATAGCCAATCCACAAATTAGCATGTGTTTGGGAGGTGAGAGGAAACTGGAGAACCCAAAGGAGCCCAGATGCACAGTAACCCCAGCTCAGGATTGAACCCGGGACCTTGGAGCCGTGAGGCAGTCACAGTGCCGGCTGTACCACCATGCGGACTGGTAATTAATTCATTAATTTATTTATTTACTTTAGTTCTTTGAGATACTTCTTCTTTGATTTTGCATATAACACACATGGAAGAAGAAGAAGAAGAAGAAGGCACATGGGGTATACAGGGAGTCCAAAAAGTCAGGAACCAAAGGGAATTAAACTACATATACACGATTTTTTTTGTCTATTTCCACTTATTTTTTATTAATCTTTTTTTTCCTTACAGGTGAAAAATCTCTATCATGGGATGACAGGGTAGAGATAGTGCTTCTTGGTACTTCTTGGGTACTCTCATTGGCTCCTGACTTTTCACAAAAGCCAAGTCAAGTCAAGTCAAGTGGCTTTGTCATTGTCATTTCAGCCATTTGCAGCTAGTTAGTACACAGCGAAACGCAACAACGTTCCTCCGGGACCATGGTGCTACATCAACCAGCACAGAGCTACAAGAGACTACACATTTCTGCATAAAGTGCGCACGCAAATGTGTGTAAACAGCATAAGGCATTACAACGACTACTAAAACAGTACAGTAGCTAAGACAGTACAATAGGCACAGTACGAGACAGTGCAGCGCCGACCAGTAGGTGGATTCAGTGACATATATTTATGTTATTTGTGGAAATCCAGAGCTAAGGCATTACGTACAGGCGCAGAGTCAGAACTTTTACAATGGATTAACCAGGTTAGACCCAATGACTCGTTTGGCTCTATAGAAAATGATGTAATGTGACTTCCCCATCCGTATACTGGCCTGAGTACACACAGAAGCGACATTTGTTTTTAGTGTAGCAAGCTATATGACATTCATGGCTAGATTTTTTTTTTTTATATACAGCAGGTTAGCACAGTTGACAGCAGGAGGAGCTCTTGCCTCAATAAACTTTCACTTCCTGTGTGAAACGCTCCATTACATATAATAATGGAAAGCCTTGACAGATCCATTACTAACCCACTGGGCATGCTGCCATTTTCATTTAACAAACACTTCAGTTATTCCAAAACTAGCCGTCAGTGGTTCCGTGGACTTGTGCATAAGGACTTTAGAGAACAAGCACATCAGCTCACACTGCACTCACAGGACAGCTGCACACAGGTGTGCAAACACACACACACACACACACACACACACACACACATATAAACACACACACAAATACACACCTGCGCTTACTGCTGTTCAATAAAAGGCATCTGGAGCTCAGTGTCAGTGAGCGGGTCTGTACAAGTCATGAAGAATTTACAAAAGTGGAAAGTCATTCGAACTTTCGATCATTAAGGAATGAAACACTCGGTGTCATGCTGTTATAGAAAATAATCAACAACACGGTGGTGTGATGAAGCGGAGTCACTGTTACCACTCCAACGCTGATTATTTTCCTATAACAGCACGTCCTGGAGTGTTTTATTCCTCTAACACAAGGGGCAACTTGAGAACGATTGTCATTTTTCTTTATTAAGCAATGACACATCAAATTTTTTATCCATTTACAATTACATCTAATATTGTTGAACATCCTCAAAACAAGCTAGGCTCTGTTCTCACAGCTATAAACAGTCATTTCGTCACCAGCCTCTCTGTCTTCTTCTTCTTGAAGTTAATAAGAGAAAAATAAAAAATAAAAGAAATGCAGCATGTCGTGTTACTGGGAAACTGCAAAGTGTCAACTCCTCTGTCCTGAAGATGTCGGAAAACCTGAAGTTTCAGCTTCACTTCTGACTGTTCCAAAGCCCTGACACTGGAGACTCCTTCAGTAAATGTTAAATCAGCCTCTCCTTACCGACATATCCTCGCCTGTGAATGAGATGTTACTATAGAAACGATAAAACGTATTAAAACAGGTGCGTTGATATAAACCTGTCATTTGTAGCTGCACTATTGTCAGGGCTGCTGTTATAGAAAATGAAGCAACGCCTTCTGACCAATCATATTCAGATGAGAGAGGGCGACGTTAGCTTTTCTCCGATTCCCAAAGAAAAGGTAGGACACTGTAGGACACCCGCTGATCTTCGTCACGTTTCATATGAGTCATGTGATTAGCTATGAAATTGTGAAACATGCCCTCCGTTGTAATTTCAGTTCAAATAAAATGATTTACTCATAAATACTTCAGTACATTTGTGTGCACACTTTAACTTTTCATTCTAATCTCGTTCTGACTGGGCACTTCCACTGCCAGTTGAGTTATTATTTCACTTACATAGAATTCCTCTTCTTTTTTTTCCTACCCACGTAGCACAGTACAGTGCAAAAACACAATACAGTCGCGTGATGTGTGTCGTCGTGTAGTGATGTGTACCGTCAGCACTGCAGGTGTGTAAATACGAGCAGTGCTTCCTTCCTGGTTAAAAACATAAACAGTCATGTTGATAGAGTTCAGGTTCAGTGAAACTCTGCAAGATAAAGGTCTGAGATATGAGATATGATGCAGATGAAAGAAGAGCTGTCACGGCTTCTGATGATCCAGACACACTGGAGAGGAAACTGTCAGGGAGCAGATGTCTGTTTAGAAAGTGTGTGTGTGTGTGTGTGTGTGTGACGACGTCATAAGTTGGAGGTTCTGACTCACCTGTATGTTGCCATAGAGACAACAGTAAAGTCCTGTATGACGAATTTACAATAAACAGCAGTAATATTGTGGTGCTTTCTGGGAACCTCGCCTGCGGGATTGATTTTCAGGTCACTGATTCAGAACCGAACATACTTGATTCAGAACAGGAAATAGTTGATTCACAATCAGAGACAGTTGATTCAGAACTGGACATAGTTGCTTCAGCACCAGGCATATTTGATTCAAAACTGCACGTGGTTGTTTCACAAGAAGACATAATTCATTCACAACTGGACATAGTTGATTCAGAACAGTACAAAATTGATTCAGAACCGTACATAGTTGATTCAGAAATGTTTATAGTTGATTAAGAACTGGACATACAGTCAGGTCCATAAATATTGAGACATCGACACAATTCTAACATTTTTGGCTCTATACACCACCACATCCAAATCAGGTGAACGGTGTAGGAATTACAACAGTTTGCATATGTGCCTCCCACTTGTTAAGGGACCAAAAGT